>SNQJ01S0083159.1:0-26299 GCA_010110895.2 Picea sitchensis
CTATTATATGGCTTAAAAATTTGTATGTTGGTTTGTAAGTTTGTAATTGCTAGATTTTAGATGGTTGATGCTCGAATGATTAATCATTGATGTACTACTACTTACTACCATGGATGCCATTTTAATGTTACAATGTACAAATATGCATGTTTTCATACATTCTGCAGCTAATTTGTCTTTCTGCATGTTTTTTTTAATATAAACACAATATATATAAAAAAAAATTATATATATATATAATAGACGCTTCCGAGACGCTTCGCTCCCGGGGATTTTTTGAAAATGACGCTCCCGACGCTTTGCTTCCTAAAAACGCTCCCGCTTCGCTCCGCGCTCTGGCAACATTGACACAAAGTGAGGCCTTCCCTTGGCTCACTTATTTTATTAACTCGGTTACAAATGCTCTTGAAGAGACTTATGATCTCTTTAAAATATAGATGTGGACCCTTATAAATATGGATCGGGTTTATCACAATGAAATTTTACAACTAGGAAGAAACTATGTGCTCTTGGAAGTCCCAAATGCTCCAATTTAGCCAAAATTGGCAAAAATCTCCCCTTGTTTATTCAAAAACCTGCATAAAACAGCAAGTTAATTTGGGCAAAGATGCCCAAAAAGTGATTGAAGACCCTGCAAAATATGTCAGTACATGTACATAAAATTTACAAAAAAAATGGCTAAGTAAACTAGAATAGAATGTACAAAAAAAAGGTACGTTAAACAAGAAAGAAAAGGCTCTTTCTTTCTGATATTATTTGCTGTCCCAAAACAGAAAGTAATATCACAAAGATGCCAAAATATTACTTTAAAACTCTTTAGAATTTAAAACTACTTTCAGCCTTTAAAATTTTCAAGAAAATTGAAACTAGAAGTAGATTTGCAAGCTAACTAGATAGATCTAATCTACTTGCTCTTATCATGCAAAAGAAAAGACAAATTTAAGATTTTGTTTTTCGAAATTAGAAATCTTTTCTTTGCATGAATTGAAAGTAACCCAAATTAATAATTTAAAAGTGGAGAAGGAGAAGAAGAAAAGTGCTTTGAAACCCCTTCGAAATTGGGCAAATAGAGTCTTTGTTGATGGATCCACAAGAGGGGCTATGTCTCCTTGAAATATTGAAGGGTGAGATAAGTGAAACCGATGCCTATCCTCTTCTTCAAGTGTGAGATCGCAAAAATACTTAGAGGTTCCTTGCCAACAATTTGTTAAACATATGATGCTACTTACAAAGGAACTTTGAAATAAGCATGAGCATTAACCGAAATGAACATGCATACTAAAGCTATCACTTGTAAATAAACATTAATATCAATAAACAAACAAGTTTATAATCTTACCCAATTAGGAGATAGCTCCTCTTAGAAGGCATACAATAACTAGTAAAGGCAAAAAATACACATAAGCAAATTATACCTTACAATTGAGCATTGGACATAGAAGCTCCACACATGAAAGTAGACACCAATGTAGCCTCCAAAGCCTTTTTTTTCCAACAATATGAATGATACAACAAGCACAATGGCACAAATCCCAAGCTCCAACTAGCATACAAATGGGAGAGTGCTTTATTTATAGGAGGGACACACTTCCCAAGAAGGGAGGGTGCACCACTTGTAGAGCACAAGCTTGACACATGTAAGATGAAAGGCTGCCACATTTTCAAAGCTCCCACAGTCCGCCACTTGTGAAGTTAGGTGAAGAGAGAACTCACCACCTCCCAAAATTTAGGTGAGCTCTCACATGGGTACGCCACATCTCTCAAGGAGGGTGCACCTCTTCTTGGCCCACACTCCAAAACTCAAATAGACATGTGCTTCAATCCTCTATTAGGCTTCCACATGTATCAATCAGCCTTTGTTAACTCCAAGAAGGGTAGAGTCAACTCAAAACATGTCCCAGACATGTTTCCCAAAAAATAGGTTTGCTGATTTTTATTGATTGTTTTATGTCTTTTTGGGGTTTTTGAATAAAATTGACTTTTTAGTGATTAAATCACTAATTTCACTCACCAAAGTGGGTACTTAGGTAAAGTGGGTGCTCTAGGTCCAAAAATGAGCACCCCCAAGTAACATGAAGTCTCCTAGTACCACTTTTTTATTACAACTTTAATTTTTAATTAAAAATTCTCGTTTTGCGGAAAATTTTTAATTAACTGAAAAATCAAAAAATCCTAAAGGGGACTTAGAACATTTCCATAAAACTTTAGGAAGATTTTTAGCATGGTAATATACATTAGACACTATGCTTAGATCCATGTTAAGGCCTAACCATGAGTATATACTCCAGCTTTGGAGAAATTGAGTGAAAAAACTCGGAAATTATAAATTGTCTTTACACAACAAAGTATAATTAACAAGTAAAAAAAACACTCCACAGTAACAACTCATGCCTAAGTCGAAAGTGGATAAGACCTTTTACATGTTCACCATGCAACATATCCTATTACAATTCGCTGGAGGGTATGGAAAATGTGAAAAAGGTTGGTCTTATTGACCGGCTGAACTTCTAAACTCTGAATTTTGAACATGGAAATGTTCAATCTTTGGCGGCTCGCTGGAAGTCCATCCTAGTGCAAATTGGTGGAGAACAAGCACTAGTCAGCATGGCCTTGCACAAGGTCAGCAGATGCCATGCCTTCAGGGCTGGTTAGTTACTCGGTTTTTCAAGTTGTTGGGCCAACCTGTGTGGTTGGAGGTGTTTCCTAGCCTTGGGATAGATGGGTAGTGTGCGCGCACAACATCGCCTAATCCTTATGATTAGATGCCTGGTCATTATGGACCAGTGGCCTAGTGTGCCAACCAGAGGTTACTAGTTCCTTGTGGACTAGATGTCAGATTCTGTTTGAGCTGACGAGTTACTAGTTCTTTATGAACTAGATGTCATATTTTGTGTGAGCTGACGAGTTACTAGTTCTTTATGAACTAGATGTCAGATTTTGTGTGAGTTGATGAGTTACAAGTTCTTTATGAACTAGATACCAGATTTTGTCTGAGCTGGCGAGTTGCAGTTGCCCAGACTCCTTTTGGATTGGGTAGTAGCGCAGGTCTGTGTAAACTGGTTCAACTGCATATTCCAGAGCCTGTGTGGCTATGATGGTGATACTTGTGACATGATCTGTTTGATCATGAGATAGTCTGTGTGGCTATGCTACTTGTTACATGATCTATTTGATCATGAGATAGCCTATGTGGCTATGGTGATGCTACCTATAGACTAGTCTGCAAGACCATGTGAGATGGATGGATGTGTTTGAGACCACTACATGAAGAACAACTTAGTTAATACCTCCCTAGCTAAGAGGGAGTGTTGATGTTTTGGTAGTTGCGGAAGGTATTAAACTCCATGTGTAACCTTTGACTTAGAATAGAATATTCCGAAAGCAAGTGAACCATTAAACAAATGTTAGAAAACCCTAGGAGAGAAGTCAACTTCAAGAGAAATAATATTAAAGTAATAGACACATCCAGAAGGAGAAATCAGCCCCAGTCAACTGGATAGTTTAGTATAAATAGGCAGTTGCCTAGTTCATTTGTACACTCTCACTTAGCAAGTGCGCAAGTCTAGAAGACTGCAGTTGCAGCTGGAAGATGCGCAAGTCTAGGAGCAGCAGCTACAGTTGTAAGGGGTGCAATTCTGGAAGAGTAGTGTAGCAGTTGTGAGTATTTCTCTTGTGTGCTTCTCTTGGAGAAAAGGTACGTTCCTCTTGTATGGTTATTGTGTTGCTACTGCAGCAGTTATGGCTAGGGTTTATCTGTTGGTTCTGGAGTAGGCTTGCCAGAATTATTCTAAGTAAAGATTAGTGTGCTCGGGGGTGGCATATGTGAATACCTATGGTTGGGTGACAATGATGTGACATTGTCTATGGTTAAACGAGCATACCAAAATTTTAACAATGATGACATACGGATGTATGAATTCACCTACTTGAATTTCAAATTGTGTAACTGGATATTATATTGTGTTTATTTTTTATTAATTACAATTCATTAAAATAAGATTACTAATTTCTGATAGTTTCTATATTCTTGGGGCCAGTACCCTATGTCTTATATTTTGTTGTCCTCTATGCTATCCCCTGAAATTTGGGTGTCTCTCTAGGAATCCACGAAATTCTTCCCCCTACATATCCTCAAAGCTACAAACCTTTGTGAAACATAGGTATATCTTCTTATTTGCTCTCCCTTTCTCAGAAATTCAAGTATATTTGACAGTTACACTTCTCTTGTTCCCTTACACAGAATCCTGAAAATAGAGTGAATGGGCCCTTAAAGCTTAGTGGCTGCTCAAATATATTCTTCCTTCCCAGAAATTAAACACAGATATATTCCTTTCACTGTTCACAGCTACTGTTCATAGAGGCTAAGGATTTGATATAAATCAGTTGTAATCCCAAGATGGAACTAATTTTTACAAATACAGTCTTTATGCTCTATCAATTTTATTCTGTGACTTGGGTTAACACAGCATTTTATTTTGGTTATGTATGATTGTTACACGGTACAACGTGCCATATTTTCCCAGCATGATTTTCACGTGAAAACAGTGAGAGTTAAAGAAACATATCTGAAATTTTGCAGTTGAATATGCCGCATCCTTCTTCTTAGAAGCTAACCCTTTTGATAAATCTGGGGTTGGTGAACAAAGAATGATGGTGTCATCATTGTCATCAAACACAAAGCAAAAACCACTTGTAACTAGACATAGCAACAAAACCAGGAAAGGTCTAAAGAATAAGTCAAATCATATATCTAAAAACCTATAGTATTTAGAACAAATTGATGATAAGGAGGTAGAATTTCTGTCTAGTTGCATGAAATACCCTTAGTTTTTTTGCTTCCAGTTGAAGCACCTTCCTGTGCATTATTTGGATTCTTTTGTAGAGAACCTGGAACGGACTTTCTATCTGCTCCGCTTGGCTTTTTCTTTGAAACTTTCATTCCCTGGAGCTAGGAGTGAATGAAGTAAAGCAGGAAGAACTGCGTAGTGAGATGGGAAAGAAAAAAGATTAAAGAAAAGAGATTGATTTGATATTTTTCACTCTGGTGGAAGACCCTTTCTCTTCCCTTACATTCTGTATCCTTGTGGTGATATTTGTAATTCCTCCCACTGCCTGCAAAAGCCAATGTTGTAATTATCCACTGCTAACTCTTACAGTACCTATGAACATGATTTGATATATGGGCAGTTGATATTTGATTTGATATGTGAGCAATTAATATTTGATCACCTTAAAATCCTTTTAGCTAACCGACCAGACTTGGTGTTCAATTCCCCAAATAAGCAGTTTTCAATCAAGTAACTTTTCCACAACATGGATAGTTAGAACAACTGCTTGATTTTAACAAGTTTAATCAATATCGAAAATGTTCTTACATTCTTGATTGACATGTTCTTGCTTTCAGCTTTGCCTGTTTTGCATAGAGTTGCTGTATTCAATCAATTGTTCAGTGCCAGACTAATCACATAATAATAAATTTAACCATGACTCAAATTAAATGCTATCTTTACTCAGCTAACCAGTCGAAGATTTTCTTCTTGCAAAAGACGGAGCCTTGAGAGGATACTGTCTGACTTCAGCAGGTATTGATGGAGAGATGCAGTTATCTGCTTCTACTATTTTTTCTGCATGTAATCAAATTAACAGCTCTGGACCAAGTTATTTCCCAATAAACTCATGGTAGCTCATTAATTGATGACTGGAAGCTACCCTAAGTAACCTGTTTAACATATCGAACAAATATCCTAAAGAAAGCAAGATCGTGGACCATTTCAACAATAAAAAAGTAAATTATATAGGCATTTCAAAACACAAGTTGTGGCCAATTCTCACTGTTTGACATGGCAGCTATGTCCTTAGTCAGTATGTCAGCCCCCTGTGTCTTGTTAGTTGATGTGCCAATTTTGTGCCCTATATAAATAATAAACCCATAGGAAGTCTCAATGACTGTATCAAAAAAAAATATAAACTAATCCCATTGAAAAAGCCTAAATAGAATCAAAAGATATACCTGCAGTCACATTTCGTCCCTGGACAACAAGACGATTTATAAAGTGTGGTACAATTTTTGCAGTATCCATTGGTATAGCTCTGGGGATTGGAGAAGCATGATATTGATTCATATTTACTTCAGCCAAATTTTGAATGTCTTTGCCCCTGGGTTCAATCATTGTTGACACAAGTTTGGGTCTGCAAAAATCTACCCAATGCATGGTATACAAATCAGCTCCTCCACAGCAATTTCGACACTTTTTGGGATGCTTCATAGACATCACAATTAGCCCCAATAGAATCAAAATAAATACCTGATGTCGCATTTTGTTCATGGACAACCAGACGATTTATGAAGCGCGGTACAATTTTAGCAGTATTCATCAGTATAGCTCTGGGGATTGGAGAACTATGATATTGATTCATATTTCCTTCAGAAAAACTTTGAATGTCTTTGTTCTTGAGCTCCATCATTGCTGACACAAGTTTCGGCCTTCGAAAATCTACAGTGAACAATACACAAATTAGCTCCTCCATAGCAATTTCAACACTTGATAGGAAGCTTTGTAGACATAAAATTGTGAATTCTATAAGAAATATCCATGAATTTATGAAGTTGTTAATACCGAGGTTTGAGAAGAAATCTGTCAAAGAACATAGTGCACTGTCATCTGATATGCATGGATTGTCCCTGTGGTTCTTCCTGAAACGAGGCTGCAGAACATCTTTTGCTGTGACCCATGTAGAGACATCTTGAGATGGATTGATTTGGTCAAAATCCTGTCAAAAGAAAGCCATGATGAGTTGAGTTCACTAGGTGATTCAAAGATCCTTTAGCTGCTTTTTACATGCATTCTTCTCTTGGTGTTGGAGCCAATGATGTGGGTGCACGTAATAACTTCATTGTCATTGTGCTCGAGCCAGCAGCAAATACTACATGCTGATCATTAAACCAAACACATCGTCACCATAGCCTGTCTTCCAATGGCCACAATGTTCATATCAAATGTGAAGTCATTGATAATTCGACAATTTAACATGGTTTGGAAAGCACAACTACCAGAAATGTTGGAGTTCCCCCTTCGAAAAAGTTCCAAGCTGCATTAAGAACATTGCTTTAATGTATATAGTTATCATCTAAGCGCTAGTCTATAAAACCAAATCCTTCACCATCCAGCGAGTAGAAAGACAAGGAAGTCACTAAGCAAGACAATACCTGCAATACTTCTTCTGAAATTGCCATGAGCATAGGCCACCTTCAATGCTCTTATTTTATGTGTCACTGGCATCAATCCAGATCCTTTAATAACAAGATCTGATGGGAACCTAAGATAAAATATTCATTCTCAAGAATCAGCAATATACTTATTGTTTCAAACAGCTATTTTTCTTAGCAGAAATGTTCAACCAAGCATGAAGATATACTGGCAGTATGTAGAAGTCCTGTACTCTAAAATTCTGGTATACCATACAATGACTTAGCATTCTAATTAAAGGGATACAGACTCCAGAGCATCCACCATACTTTTGAACTCGAAAACCCACCTTATCTGTGGACTGAGATACACATTGACTTCTATTTCATGCATTATTGGAGCTTCTATAAACCCGAAACATGGCAATCTTGCATGCCAACAAAGGTCCACATCCCATGAGACCGCTTTAAAAATATTTGTCTAAGAGGAGGTAGGCAGCAGTGGTAGCGGGGAGGCTCTTAAAAGAATTGAAGAGACACTCAGAGGAGCTGTGCATGCCAAAAGGCATTGTAATTTGGCTGAATGGCATGCGCGGCCTAAGTGCCAATAGTTGAGTCTCGGAGTAATCAGGTCGGTCTAATGAGGCTCGAGTCTGTAGTTTTATTAGAGCATGTTCTGGCAATTTCCCATTTTAATAGTGACTTAGCTGCTGCTCATTGGTGTTCTTTATTGTGTTGCTGGTTTGAGTGGAAAAAATTATTGATATCAATTCTTCAAATGCTGTATGGAGAAGGCTGTGAGGATATGAGACAAGCAATATCTTGAAGGATAATCTGCTCCTTTGTGCTGCTTGAGTTTGTGACTCATTTTGAGATAATATATTGAGCTCACCCTGTTTCTGTCTGCATCATAATGTTAGCCTTCAGGGTTACTCCAAAAGTGTTGACACACTGTTTAAGGGTGCTTCATGAGATTCAAGGTACATGGTGTACGATCAACCCCTAGATGGTCTGTGATGGATTTGCACATTGGAGGTGACTTAGTGGTTGCTTGACCTCAGTTGGATGCTTGCATGACATTCTTCGTAGGAGCATTGAAGATCTTTAGACAACTTGGTGGCATTCTACATGATAGCAACATGGAGGAGGTTGCTTGCTTGGAGAATGCCCTGCACTGGAAGAGGAGTGTTTGGCATTCTGGAGGAGGGTGTTGAGCCCTAGACAGCATGGGGTAGCTTGGATTCTTACATGGACACATGGAGTTGACTTGTGGATGCCTCAATTTCTATATTTTTCATGCAAGGGGAGTGGACCCAATGGAGCACATGACTTAGGAGAGTTATTGGAGTCCTAGGAGGCTTGGAGGATAATTGGACATGTTAGCCCCTCTCACCTAGGGGTAACTAGAAGAGATCATGTCTCATGGCCCGCAATGAATACATTGTGGCGATGATGATGACCAGTATTCTCACAGGAAGCAACCCATCAACCCTCCAGGTTCCTCACTCCTCATTAGCACAGCCCATCATACCCGATCACCATGGTTCATTGGAAGAGGGTGGTCTGGCACATTATGAAGTACATTAGTCCTTGTTTCATATTTAATGTATTTGGCATGTGAGTGAGGATCATGGGTTGAAGTTGGATAATGGATCATAAGCTCAAGAAGTTATTCTTTTTTCCTTGTTTCACCTGGTGGCCATCATTAGTGTCCTAATCCTGTGTTGTCACTCTTCGAAAACAGGGGTACTACTGGTAGGCTTTGATAATGGTATGCCCCCCCAAACTTAACATTTTCCATCCAAAAATGGTGAAAAAAATGCTATAAAAGAAAGAAGAAATAACAGCAATGAATGACCAACTCAAAATCCAAAGGTCACCTTGAGCTCTAGTCCCTCTAATGGTAATTGCCCCTAGTCCTAATACACTGAATGCATGATCATAAGGACTTTATCCTGGAAACAAAATGATAAAAGAAAGAATAAGTGCTTGAAACCTTAAAAAGGGGACTTGCAATGCAATAGAACTATATCAAAATGCAAGATAAGGGGTTTGGAATGCAAAAAATATCGAGGAAAGGGTATCTCAAGCAGCAAGCACTCCCTTTACAAAGGCGCTCGTGAAGATGGACCAAATATGTTGCCTTGCATGTTAATGACACCATCACCATGAAGTCATCCCTGTCATCCCCCCATGCTACGGATAACTAAGGAGATAATGTCTCAAGGCCCTTAGGTTGCAAACATGGAGTATCGAGAGGCCGATGAGCAGGAAGAGGCCCCTATCTTACCACACGTCACCATTTGATCAATGGCAGTAGCGTCCACCACACAAGCTTGGCTCACAGAGGACAACAGGTCTTGCTCCATGAGGCAACAAGTTTGGTGTTGTGGTAAGTGTCATTCTAATAAATGAAGCATTTGACATGTTGCAAAGGGTCCTTTATTGATTTTGAAAACGTGTGCTTGGAAATTATGTCCGTTACCTCATTTCACCTTCGTGGTTGACATGTTGTCCTAGTAAGTGGTCACCCTTGAGAAAAGGGTTGCTACCAGGTGGTCTACTTGAAGGGTTATCGTACCGCTCCTGTGCATACTTATCACTTTCCATACTTCTTCCCTTTTTGTCTCCTCATCTTTCAGGTTTTCGAGCATATTGACCCAAGAAGGGCTTGTACCTCTTTTCATGCGAAGAAAGGGCTAAAGGCCCAGAGATAGATTGCAGTTGCTATAAAAGAATAAGAAACTAATGCTGAAAAGAAAGTGAACATAGCAAATGAGGACCATCAAAAGCTAGTCCAACTTGAACTCTACTTACTCGGTGCTTGCCTCGATCCCAAATTGCAAATGCTAAAGCTTGAAACCTTATAAAGGAGACTAGAAAATTACAAATAAATGAAAGAAGGGATTGGAAAGATGGCTAAAAAAGGGTCTGGGAAAAATAGCACCTAAATAGTTGGCAACTCAAGAGCAAGTGCAGCCTCTATAGTGGCACCCATGAATGTGTTGAAATTTTGGTATGCTCGTTTAACCATAGACAATGTCACATCATTGTCACCCAACCATAGGCATTCACATATGCCACCCCCAAGCACACTAACCTCTTAGAATAATTTCGGCAAGCCTACTCCAAAACCAACAAATAAACCCTAACTGCTAACTGCAACAACAACTCAAGACAAGTAGAGTGCTCCTTCTCCAGGGGTAGCGCACAAGAGAGAGATTCTCCATATCCACAGAACAAGTACCATACACAACTGCATCAACTGCAGCTGCACTACTCTCTCAGACTTGCGCCATACTTGGCAAGAATATCACCAAGAGTATCACGAAGAATGTCACCAAGAGAATCACCAAGAGAGAGACCAAGACCAAGAGATGACCATGCACCCTTATTCCTCCTTGCAGCTACAGTTGCAGCTCTCCACAAGACTTGCGCTCTGACTGGGTGTACAAATGAGCTAAAACATCCTCTATTTATATTAATCTGTCCAGTGACTTTTCTGGCTGGGAAGACCTGACTTTCTAGTAATTATATTTTATGTTTATCTTTTTCATGTGGAGCCGACTTGTATTTCTGGAAGATAATATTCTAATATTATTTATTTTGCTAGGCTGACTTGTTCACTTGTCTGGTTTCCACACATCTGTTTAATGGTTCAGTTGCTTCCGGAATATTCTATTCTAAGTCATAGGTTACACATGGAGGTTAATAGCTCCTGAAGCTACCAAAACATCAACACTCCCTCTTAGATAGGGAAGTATTAACTAAGATGTTCTTTATGTAGTGGTCTCAAACACATCCATCCATCTCGCATGGCATGGGAAATACTCACATGATATTGCAGACCAGTTCACAGGTAGTATCACCATAGCCACACAGGCTATCATATGATCAAACAGATCATGTAACAAGTATCACCATCATAGTTGCACATTAGCCATCATAAGAAGTTTTGCACTTTCACTGGAGTAGCATACCAACCTTTGTTGGAGTAGCATACCAACCTACACTGGGGTAATATACCATCATGCGTTGGAGTACCAACCTGAGTTGGGGTAGCATACCAGCCTACGTTGGAGTACCAACCTACATTGGGGTAGCATACCAACCTGCATTGGAGTATACATCTACTATCATATAGTCTTCATAACAATCATCTGATATCAACCTGCACAGAAACAATGTTATGATATAAACTAAATCATTTGGGCCAATCTTTCACTCACATATGTGAGATCTAAAAGAATATCTTCCCTCAGAGTAGAGCAATGAGATATCTGGACTATTCTTTTCAAGCAAGGAAGAATCACTGTCATGTTTTCTGAACCTGGACCATTCCCCACCCTAGGCCATTCTTCCTACACTAATCAAAGTGCACCCTGGAGAGAATGTATAAACCCTAAGGAATGCCTGTCCCTGATTGCTGAGCCTGGACCATTCCCCACCCTGGGCCATTCTTCCTACACTAATTAAAGTGCACCCTGGAGAGAATGTATAAACCCTAATGAATGACTGTCCAGACCATTTCCTCTGTTAACCACAAGAGAAAAAGACTGTCCTGCATCAACCTCCAAAACGGACCATTCATCATGTTAACCACAATGAGAAATTGTTGTCCGGCGAGGCGGGCCAGTCTTCTTGAGTAACCCTCAAGAAGAGAGACTGCCCTAGACCACTCCCCATGTTAACCATAATGGGAAGTCGTTGTCTATGATACATTAGCAATCTGGACCATTTCCCATGTTAACCACAATGGGAAATCGTTGTTCGTCAAAAATCTCAATCCACTTTCCGAACAGGAAAGAATCTGTCCAAGCTGGACTATTTTTCAATCTTGAAAATGAATGTCCTCAATAATATTTTCAGTGCTCCCTCCCAACTTGGGAGTCATCTCTTCCTTTTTCAATAAGGAAGTTGTCTCCATGAGCTCCATCTTGAGTACGCAAACTCTTTCATCTTGGATAGAAGCTTTACCAAAAATGTCTGCTTATCTGCTCATCTGTGGAGATATGTATTGGAGAACCACTTTCTCCTTTCTGGACTTCATCACGGATAATGTAATGCTTGATTTCACATGTACTTTGGTCTGGAACACTGGTTTTCTCTAAAGGCTTTGTTATCGCACAGTTTGTAGCTAGGTCAAAAGGCTAGAAGGTAGAGGCCAAACTGGCGTAACAGGAACCTACCCCACCTAATGTCACCACAATGGGGAGGTTCTTTCTATTCAGGGAGGTTAGCCCAGGGGAGACGTCCTCGGTAAACTGGGGTTTTGAAGAGGCCAAAGTATAAAGGTCAAAGCAGAAGAGTTCCTCCTCACAGGTTACCACCAAGGTCAGATAGTCCGGCTAATCAGCCAATAAAGAAGTGTATGCCCAAATGAGAACACCTGCCCGAAACAAGACAATAGAAAAACAATATATGCAGGCTATAATTCAGTGGGTTAGTACTTCATATAACTATCTGATATCAATATGTAAGCAATGTAAAACAACAGATATTAATGAGATCAACGTTTTATCAATATAGCAATGGAAAAATATCAATTCATCAATAGCTATTGAGATGATGTAGCTAACAATGTATTTAATCACTCCTTTACTCAATAAATGCTCTTAACCATCATCTAATTGCTTATCAACAAAAGGTGTTGCATCAAGATTGAATAACCAAGTGTGACGTCAGCCTAGTTAGGGTTAGCTAGTTAGTTAGGGTTTCAAATTTAAAAGTTTTAAGAAGTTGTTTGAGCACTTTCACTTCAACGTTGTGGATCTAAGATCAGTGCCTAGGGGTAGATGGAGTCAATTAAGAAGAGGACGCAAAATTGAAGGGATAAGAAGGCTAAGGACAAGAGGGAAGGGTTCTAAGGTGCTGCAGTGGCAGGGCCCTAAAATCAAAACCCTAGGGGAAAGAGGCTCACTCCGGTGTTTCTTAAGCAAGGCCTCGTGCTCTTTCCTCCTTCCTTAGGTCAAACTTGGCAAAACAGCTAGCATAAAAGATAAGCTAAAACAAGAGAGTGAGGTGAGGGAGAGTGTTGCAATGGCAAGGCTCTATCACCAAACCCTAGAAGATGGACGGCCCTAGGTGTAGATAACCTAGGCCTGGGACGTCCCCTCCTTTTTAACCTTTAAAAATCACAGCTAGCACAAGGGGAAGAAGTGAAAAGAGTGTAGCAAAGGCTAGGCTCTTCCTTCCTTCTTCAATGGCTGAATATTTCTCTTTTAGGGGACATGAAACAAGGACCTACTTGTGTGCTTGTCACCTAGGGTTTTAAATCAGCAAATTTTATAAGTAAATGCAGGAATACAAGCCTACAACCATTCAATTAATAAGTTTTGCAGAAAATACACTTACATATCATGAAGAAGTAGCAATGCAAACCCTAGTTGTAAACCTTCCTTCAAGAGAAATGCCAAATATGCCAAGAAAATCCTTCCATCAACAAGTGCGCCTCACTTTAAAAGACCAAATACCCAATAAGGGTGCAAAAATCAGACCTCACAAGAGAGTGAGTTGTGTGTTATATCAAAATGAGGGAAAAACTCCTCAATATATAGTGCATCATGACCTCTAATTAAAATTAGGTCATTAAAAATAGCCAAAAAGGCTACAAACCAAAATCATACTATTTTTACATTAAATTATTAAATCAAAGCCCTAAATGAGCATAAGCAAGACGTCAAGCTCTACTAGGGGAGACGTTGGCCCTTTTTAGGGTAAAATCCAACACAAATGACAAAACGTTGGCCCTCTTTGGGCCTCCAAACCCTGCCACACGTGTCAGCTACCCTGTCAGACTGCCACAGTCTCAAGATGACGTCAATGGCTCCTAGGTGACGTCCTGGGCCATCAAAGGGAGACGTTCCACCTGAAGTGGGTCAACCCACCTGGGCTGGGCTCAGCCAAAGTGTCCCAGATGGAACGTCCTTCTTCTTCTCAGGTGCAAAAGCTCAATCAAGCACTGTCCTATCTCTGCCCCTGATGGGGTCCCAGCAACCATCTGATGGGCTCTTCAGCCCCATGGAGGTCCGAACTAATCATCTCCCCATGTGTACCGGTCCAACTGGTACCTGTCCGTCGGGCATGGTCCTGCACATCAAAAACTTCGCCCTCCATGGGCTCATTAGTCACAGGGATCATAGCAATGTTAATCACGTTTCATCATTAATGTTATCAAACATATGCATAAAAACCCTAATATGTCATTCAATAGCTCAAAGATATTACAAAGACCTACAATACAAAGCCGAAGAAAAAGACAAAATACCTTATTGGGCTAGTATCCATAAGGAAAGGAAAGTCTCCAAGGGGTATCATCCAAGCCATGTAAAACGAGGTGATGTGGTCAAGGGATGTCCAGACATACGGGTAGAGTGAAAGACAGGGATGCATGATGTTACCTGTGGGTGCCTTTGTAGAAGGCGAGTTGTACCCGTCATGGATGCAATTCTTTCCAAGCCCTTTATTGCCTTTATTCTTTTCTTTTCTTTATTTGCTTTTTTCTTGTTTATTTCAAGGACTAACTAGAGGACACTGCCCTGGCGTGGTAACCAGATAATGGCAATGTCATACTGCTAGGTACCCATGAACATAATAGGCTGGCTCGTGATGAGACCCCCTATCCTCTTGGCTAGGTCTTGTTTTTTTTGTTATTTTTCTTTGGGTCCCTCTTATTTCTTACTGAGAGGATTTTTATTGCCTTCTCGGGGATCCCTGGGTGAGGCATCTCTAGGTTTCATTTTTATGGCTTTCATCTTTTACCAGCTACTTTTACCTTCTGGGCCTTTAGCCCCTTCTTCCCACAAGATAAGGTGCAACCCTACGAACAGATCATCCTAATGCCCGGACTAGAGGAATGGGACAGATGAATGGGAGACAGGATATAAAAGTGATGATATGATGGGAGCGGACGATGGCTCTTCAGAAATCCCCCCGGTGGCAAACCAAAACCTATGGGTACAGGCTTGCTAGGACACCCTGTCAATCCCCCCAACCATTGTCAAGTGGGTTAATGTAAGATCCAAGTAGTTGTCAAAAATAAAAGGAGTAAGATGCATATGTCTAAAGGTTATAATGATCAAAAGTGACACATACCATGATACCGGGACTAATTACCTCATGAAGCAAGAGCCTTCTCCGATACAAGTCCAAGCCGAAGGTGATGGATGTTGTTGCTGCTGACAAGACGAGTCTGATGAACGAGAAGAAAGATAGGCCCTCCATGGCCATGCTCAGGTCAATCCTGCTCTCGGTACTCCATGTCTAAGACCTGTGGGCCTCGAGACATGATCTCCTAGTTATCCCTAGAAATCGGGGATAACATCTTATTCCATCTTGACGCAACACCTTTTGATGATAAGCAATTAGATGATGACTGAAAGCATTTATTGAGTAAAAGATTGATTAGATACATTGTTGGATACATCATCTCAATAGTTATTGATGAATTGATACTTTTCCATTGCTATATTGATAAAACGTTGATCTCATTAATATCTATTGTCTTTAATTGCTTACATGTTGATATCAGATGGTTATATGAAGTACTAACCCATTGAATTACAGACTGCATATATATTGTTTTTCTATTGTCTTGTTCCGGGCAGGTGTTCTCAATTGGGCATACACTTCTTTATTGGTTGATTAGCCAGACTATCTGACCTTGGTGGTAACCTGTGAGGAGGAACTTCTGCTTTAACCTTTATACTTTGGCCTCTTCAAAACCCCAGGTTATCGGGGACGTCTCCCCTGGGCTAACCTCCCTGAATAGAAAGAACCTCCCCATCGTGGTGACATTGGGTGGGGTAGGTTCCTGTTACGCCAGTTTGGCCTCTATCCTCTAGCCTTTTGACCTAGCTACAAACTGTGCGATAACAGGCTTCATGTAGCTCTAAGCAATATAGTATATCATTGTTGGAAATCTGGAACATATCCATGTGGCACTTCTTTTGTCATCATGAGATCTGATCTACTGAGTAATCATCTTGATACAATATCTTTGTTATAGAAAATCTTCACCACGCTTCTGCTGTCCACTGGAGGTTCCCCACCAAGTTGTCTGCATGCAAGGGTCTCTTTCTGGTATGCCTCAAAGTCTTGAGGTTGCTCTTCATATGCTCTTTATTCAATTTCTCTGGAGAACATTCTTTGCATTCATCTGATGTAGAACTCCAACTCATGGATGTTGCGGATGATATAATGACTCATGTAGAGATATGTCTAGTGTACTGGAACAAGTAATCATCATAGTCTTCTCCCTCCATCTGGGAGAACCTCTAGTTCTAGATCTCGCAATGCTTTCATTCAAAATTCTTTCATACACTGTTCTTCATCACGACTTTAAGTTCCTCTGCTTGATTGCTTTTATTGAGTTCATATCAGGCTGGTAATCTTGTGATTCTTAATATAATCACTGGTTGTTTTGGCTTCTCTTTCTTTCTTGGAATCTTCATGTTCTTCCTGATGTTTTTCTTTAGCTCTTGGGTCCATGGAGTTTCTTATAGATTCCATTCCCTAAAGATTCCATTTCTTTCTCTCATCATAGGATCACGGATGTGGATGGACAACCAGGGATCTTTTAAGGCTTCTCTTCGAAGAAGACTTCTTCTGTGGTTGAACTGAACACGTACTGTCTTTCATGGCTGCTATCATGGATATATACTCCATCATCTTCAATGGATCATAGGATGAGCTCCCTCCTAATCCTTGCTTCATGTATGAGTGCATATAATCGGCTCCCTCCGTCTGATAGAGTCCATGCTTCCGTCTACATCCTTATTGTCTTTTGCAATATCTAATTGGCTCTCTCTGTCTAGCAAAGTCCACGCTTTCGTCTTGTTGTCTTCTACAAAAACGTTATAAGTCTTTCTCTGACTTCTTTCTGTCTTTGCTTCTTCTGATTCTCTTCATGATTGATTCAGCGTATTTCATCCTTTCATGTGTATTATCTAATGATATCAATCCTTATCTTGTTGTTCTTCCATAGGTATAGTTCTTCTTGGAATACATTATCTTTCAAGGGATAGATATACAAGATATGTACAGAGACGATACAAACGAGATATGTACAAGAAATAAGAAGAGTATTGTTACCCTTAGAAGAAGAAGTCTCTTTCATACTGCTTAGTCTTCTTTGTAGGTTCCTTTTTCTTTGGCAACTGATGCTTCGTGTTTCTCCTTCCTTTTCCTTCTTCAAACACTAGTTCCACGATCTTTCCTTTCAAGATATCCAACACTTTATTCTTGGCAAGGATGAGGTCAATCCTTGTCTTCCACGCTCTGAAGTTAGAGGCTCCATCTAACTTGTTCTCTGACTTCATAGAATAAGTCATGGCTGCTTTGACTTGGTCAAACCCTAGATTTGACCACAAACTCAAACTTGACATCTTGGCTTGCTAAGAGTACCAGGAGATGCGCTAGGCTAGGGTGCACTGATCTATCCGGAGATTAGGTCAATCTCTTCACTTAAGGTGCCTCAACGAGAGGTTTAGGGTTTCTGCAACTGCACCTGCTAGTAACCCTAGCAGCAGTGTCTTGGAAGCTGCTTCTGCCAATAACCCTAGCAGCAGTTCCTCAGCGAGCTCAATATCCTAGCAGCATAGCTATGTTTCCTTCCAGCGTTTAGACTGAATGAAGGAGGTGTGGGCCCATAACCTGTTAGAATATAATGGATAGTGCTCATTTTACCATTGACAATATCTCTATTGTCACCCAACCATAGGCAAAAGCCACCCTCCGAGCATCTTAACCTTGACAAAGAATCACTCCGGAAGCAAACCCTAGGCTAGATAGCCAAACAAAGTGTAGTGCACCTTTCCCCAAGGATAGCGCACCAACAAGAGTTGATCAGATGTTCCAAACCCTAGCCAAGATATAGTCCAAGCATAACTGCTAGCTGCAGCAGCTGCAACGGTAGCTCTCCTCCAAACCTGCGCAGAAACCGGGCAATTGCAGTGAGCACAAGTGTTGCTTTGCAATTCTGAGACTGCCTACCAGAATGAGAACTAGCCTCTTGTATTTATACTAATTCTAGCTAACTGCCTGGGCCGACTTCTCATTTTGGGTATCTGTCTGTTCAATATATATTATTA
This sequence comes from Picea sitchensis, assembly GCA_010110895.2. Classification (NCBI taxonomy): domain Eukaryota; kingdom Viridiplantae; phylum Streptophyta; class Pinopsida; order Pinales; family Pinaceae; genus Picea; species Picea sitchensis. The sequence goes on from SNQJ01S0083159.1 coordinate 18,277, forward strand.
TTTCTGGCCGACTTCTTCTCTTGGAGGCTAATAACCTAATATAATTTATCTTCTTGAGTCAACAAGTCTTCTAGGGTTATTAGCCAACTCATTAGGGTTTCTTCTTGTTTCCCAGAGTACTCTATCCTCGTCAGGTTTACACGTGGAGGTAAATACCTCCCGCAGCTACCATAATATCAACATTACTTATGTCAAGCAAGCCCTTTTCTAAGTCAACTAAGACTAGTGCCTAAGGTTGGGCAAAGGGGTCAACTAATGTTTGAGGGAGTTTGATTACAAAAGATTACAAAGGTACAACTATTCCACAACAATAGTTAGATACAAATACTTACAAAAATAAATGATAGATGTTACAACAATATGATCAAGAGATATACAACAAGATACACAAGATACAAGAAAACAAATTAACCAAGTGCTTTAATGTGTAGGAATTAAAAAGATTCAAAGCATTAAGATCATCCACATTAGGCCAAGCATGCCCCAATAGCACTTACTCTATTGGACTGCTTGCAACCACAACACTTAAGATCCAACAAGAAGATGCCTCCAAATGGGATGTGCTATCTCTTGAGGGATCACACCATAAAGAGCATTAACCAAATGAAAAGAAAAGCTTTACAGGGACAAATGCTCCACAATATAAAAGTTGGCACTTAGATAATTAATCCACTAAGCAAAAGGAAAAGTACTTGCATGTAAAATTAAAAGAGATATGTGCTTGCAAGTAATGTTTTAACAACCATAAGATGTACCAATGAAAGTGATGCCCCAAAATACTAAGTGGATTAAAAGTTGTTTAAATATTTTTAAAGATTGAATTACCCCTAGCTAAGTGTCAAACCAAAATCCTCCTCCCCCAATTACCAAATGGTTGTCGGATGCTCGAGAAGTGAGGCAACGAGGCCTACCTTATCTTCACAAGTCAACCCTAAAGATCTGAGTACTCCAGGAGAGGACGCCGCACGCCGTGAGACCGTCCTCGGCCTAGCACCTTTCGTTGCCTTCCTCAAACCTTGTTTTAGATGGTGAAGATGGTGGATTAAGGTGTCCTATTAAGTTTATTAAGTTGTTATACCTATGGACTAAGTATTTTAGTGTGTTTAGGAGCGTTTGGGTAACTTTTACTTGCCTTAAAACAGTGAATTAATGTCAAAACCGAAACTTTAAAAACAACAAAAGTTGTGTTGTAAATTATGAGATTGAAGCATGTAAACACATATAGAACATGTAAAGAAATGTTGAAATGAAAAAGTTACTCTCACATTATTCACTTAACCATAAACATTTGCAAGCTTGAAAGGAATGAATGCTTTGAGCGGACAAGAAGAACTTGCCAATAAAAGAGAGGGTTGCCTTAATTCATCATCACTTAACCATGTGTGTTATTGCATTAAGAACTTGTGCTAAGAAATGAAAAACACTTGCTGAAATGAGATTGTGCCCCTACACCATATACATGCCCCAAATATACTTCAAACTTAAATGATAGCAAATGCTTTAAAAGACAAGATGATTGCAAATTAAATAGATTACTTTTAAAACACCACTATTCAACCATGTGATATTGCATTAGAACATGTGCTATGAAATAAAACTTGAAGGAACTTAAAGCATGCAAATAAAATTATGCCTCAAGGGCTTAAGCTAAGATCTAGTATGTGTATGTGAGATCTACTTCTAGAAAATTTTAACCATATGAGCATAAGGAAATCAAAAACACATAACTATTCTAGCCATACTATATGGGGGTTGGCTTAGCCAACTACTCATCCAAGGTGTAGGCAACCATGAGATATAACTTGAAATGGAAAGAAAAAACACAAACCACTCACAATGGCACAAGGTGGAGGCAAACCTACATTTGTTGTGCTAGAGAAAGTTGAAGTGCAAAAGAAATAAACTACTACTAACACAAGACTAGCCACACAAACTTGTCCTAATGACAAGTGGGGCAAAAGAATAACAAATTGCTAAAAAGTAAAACTATGCCCTAGCCTCACGATTTTGAGGGGTTGGTTGTGCCAATCTCTCACCCAAGGTGTAGGCAAAAATAACTTACAACAAGTGAAACTAGATACAAGAAATGCAAGCCTCAAGGGAACTTCCTAGGGACTTGCTACAATGCTAAAAAGATGTGGGAGAAAGGTGAGATTCGTTACCCACTCAAAAGAGAGACTTTTGGAGTGTTGTGTGACCGAATTTGGGCAGCATAACCCCTTGACCTGGTAAGAACCTGCAAAAACCAGCAAGCTATTGCTTGCTGGAAATGCTGCACAACACAAAAAGGTTAAGAAAAATTTATGTTTTTTAGGCAGAAATTTTTCACATAAAATATCCAAGTGAAAGTTTATTTTAAATGACCTATCTATGATAGTTAGCAAACTGAAATATGAAATGGAATGAACAGAAAATCAGATTAGAAAAGTAGTGGAGTTTAAGTAGGCTTTGAGGGAAGACTCCTCCTTGAGGCTATCCCAACAACACCCAAGAGGTAAACCTACACACTTGAAGCAAAACGTGAGGTACAAGAATGGATAATATGGTTGAATGAGCTAACAACATAAACTACTTTACATCACTAGCCACCCAACATATTTAGATCAAACAATAATACTATTTTCTTAACCTACCCAAGTAAACTACTTTACTCAAGAAATCCACTCAATACAACACAAGATGCAAAAGCTACAACATCACCTCATGCGCAAGAAGAAACAAGACTTCTCTTTGTTGCTTCAAATCCTCCAAAGCTTCTTTATTAATCCAAAAGGAGATTCTTGCAGCAACAAGTTGCTCCAACACTCTCAAGAGCAAAATGGGTGGATGCAAGATGAACAAGAGAGAGAGAGATGGGGCGAAAATCCAGTAGCATAACACTAGCTCAAGATATGGTGTAGAAAAGAATGAGCGAGGGGTTCTATTTATACCCAAAGAGGCAAAACGACCCCTCCTAGATCAATGCCAAGTGTTACATCCAAGCCACAAGGGGGAATCCCAAGGAGAGGGGCGCACCATCTAGGGTTTTGGCATGGATAAGTGAGGTGGATGGGTGAGTTGGAGTGTGGGATCAAGCAAAGGGGTGAGGTGATAGGCTAGGAAGGGCGCACTGCTAAAGGGAGGGGCCCACAACTCAATCAAAGCATATTTAAAAGGTTTCCACATGAGGGGGGGGCGTGAAGGTATGAGCAAATGAGTGGGTAAGGGGGTGTGTAAAGGTTAGGAGGTGGGTTGGGTAGGTTAGTAATCATCTCTCTCACCTTTATCCATCTTTAATTCACCCCATTAGCTCAAAATTACAAAATTGACATTTTACCTATGTCATGACTTAGCAATTAAAATTGTTGTTTTGACTGACTGAGACTCCTGGTGGACAAGCACCTAGCAGAAGTTGTCCGACTGAGCTGAAACTTGGTCCAAGGGTATTGGGGGTTTCATTCCATTTCTTTTGAGCACAAATACCCCTATCAAAAGCCCAAGGACCTAGTTTTTACAATATTTGCTCAAAAACAATTAATTAATTAAATAATTAAACTTCCAGCCTTAGGAAAATTTAATTAAATTTAATTAATTAAAAAAAACCTATCTAGACTCAACGGAATTCCGCGAAACTTTCTAAGATTTCATACATGGTCATTTACATCATTCCTAAACAATAGCTACCAGAGGATAACTCCATTAGAATGCCCTTCACCACTTTGGAAGAATTATTGCTAGTGTGAGGGAAAAACTCAAGGGAAATTAATAAGGCTAAAAAGCCAAATTAATAACCTGAGGATAAAAAACCCTTGGTGAAAGGAACTCTCCTAATGAATAAATCCCAAGGTAACTGACCTAACTATGACCCATGTAGACCTCTTACATTATTAACCCACGCATGGGGTGCGGAAATTCCGTTTACAAAAATGTGTGTTGGAGGCATAAATTGCCCAGTAGAACCAAATAATCTTCGACATACTAGTATTTGATGATGCATCTCTTCATGGTACATGGAGTTGACCCCCTAGTTGAATAGACAGTCAACAAGGCTATTGGCCACCTAAGACCTAGAAGTGAGCATGTACTCTGGAGTGTTTTTTTTAGTTGTTAATTATTTTTTTTGCTTGCCTTTGTGAGTGATTAAACAATTTCTAAGTTTTTTCACTCAAAAGACTAGCTCCAAATCCGGAGTATGTGCTGGCGATCAGGTCTTGGCATGAAAAATCCAATGTCTAGTGTTTAAATGTATATGAGCTCATACTAGGACATATTGATTGAGTCATTTGGAAATTGCAGCTAGGTTTGATAGGGTTTTTTTAAGTTTTAGTGAATTAATTAAATTACCACAAAAATGGAATTTATTAATTCTGAGTCAATAAATTGTAAAAATATGGCACAAACATTGTCAGATGTCATATTTACAGTCGTTTTTCAGTCCAGAATACCATGTAAACCCCTATTTCTCATCTTTTGAGACAAAAAAGTGATTATTACTAAAAAAAATCAAATTTACTCGAAAATTATGGAAAAGGGGTAATTAAATTAATCTCCTATTTTTTAGGAGAACTGGGGAACATGTTTGATACATGTTTTTCTCCTGTCCCCAGTCAACTGGAAGCCTAGGCGAGTTAGCTAGAGGTAGGGTCGACTTGATTGAGATGACATGGACTTGGGGGAGATCCCAATGTGGGAACTCGACCCCACATTCTTAGTTGGTGCATTTCTAGAGCATGGGCACATATCCCAATGGCCCACGCATTCCCTAACTACCCCTTCACTCACACTCACTCCCACTCTCACCTCACATCACTCGCCCTCCACTCCACCTTACTCCCCTTCACCTTCCACCACTCCACATACACTACACTCATCTCCCACGCATCTACCCATTCACTAGTGCACCACTCCCTCATCACCCATGCATTTCCTAAACCCTAACCCTAACCGTAGCGCATCTCTACTTAGGAATTGTCACCTCAAATGCTATTTAAGCAGGGTCAACCTCTCCTCAAACTAGTTCGGTTTTGGGTAGCTATTGTATCATTGTTGAATCTTTCTTTTGGAATAATAAAGACTTTGGAGCTATCTTTGGTGTGTGGACTCAAATGTCTGGATGAATGTTGGATATACATGAGGTGATGTTACACTGATTTTATGCATATTGTCTTTGCAACTTGGCTAATCATAGGGATATTACTATCTAGATGGAGTAAGTTTCTTAGTTTGTTTACTATCTAATTTACTTGTTAATCTATGCTTAATATTGCATTGCATGTGTGTTTCTATTCAAACTAATATGCTCTTGAAGTTTTCTGTGTAGAAAAACACCAAGTACAGGAATTTGCAGGTATCAATGTTACATGCAGGATCATTCTCTTGGAGAGGCAAAGGAGCTCGTTTGCTTCCTCTTTTCTGTCCAAGAAGTTCTTAAAGAAGGCATTCACCCTCTTCTTCACATCAAGGAGAACCCCATAGCCCAAGTGTTCCAGGCTCAAGTAGAAACTCCGAAAATCGATAAACTTCTTTCCCTAATCATTTTATTTGATTGCATGTTGCTTAGAATAGTTCTAAGGTTTATTTTAAACATCTAATGGCTGCATGCACTTACTTTCTAGATCTAAGTTTTAATTTGTCAATTTCAAAGAGTAGATCTAGTCAAGTTTTAAGCATTTTTTGGTCTTTTTTTCACCTAAATCTTAGATCAAATTATTGTTTGGTTTTAACTTCATTATCAAGCTATCTTAGAGGTCTTATGTTTTCTGTTTTAAAACAGCAAACATAAGTCACTAGAAGGGCCTAGATTAGGGTTTTTTTAAGTGTGTAAAAGTCCCAAAAAATCTTGATTTTGCCTTAGATTTTTTTCAAAAAAAATTGATAAAAAATTTTATAGTTTGAAATTTTTTTTTCATCAATTTCTAACTTAATTTGTTTGTTGTTTTCATGCAACAATAACAGGTCCAAGAGGAGACTCTGCCAGTTTTGGGCAAAATCAAGGCTTCTGGGGCACCCTGGGGGGTTTTAACTTCGTCAAACGAAGTTTTCCTTTCTTCTATCTCTTTCTTGTATTTCTTTAAACGATTTAGTTATAAGGATCCTTTTCTTTCTAAAGAGCTAAAAGCTTAAAGAGAACATTGGTTCTCTGTTGTAATAGTGCAATAAAAACGGGCCCTTTTGTGTCCAGTTTCTGCATCCCCATTAGGGGGATTTGTGTCTTTGGTTCAGTTTCTCTCTTTCTTGTGATGGATGAATGCTTAAAATCTATTAATCAAACACACAAGTCAAGTACATCGAACACACAATAAACACTCTAATTTTTATGCATGTTAACTAAATCTCAAATCTATCATGCATGCTTAGTTAGTTTTGCTTCAAGTCTTTTTTTCAATAATCTTGCAACCGTGTTTGAATTTCTAAAGGTATCTTGTAATATTTCTCTCAACTACAAAGCAGGGTACTTAAATCTAATTGTTGCAAATCTATATCCTTCCATTTTCAAGTGTTTGTGCAAGTATTTCAGTTACAAAGCAGGGTGTATGATTTATCTCTTTCAAGCATTTATCAAAATAATTGAACCTTGCTAGCTTAATAGGACAATCTCTGAAGTTGTTATTTCATTGGGAGGAAAACGCCTAAAAGTGACCTATGAAGTAAGACGGGTTACCCGTGTTGTACATCCAGCACTTTTAGTGAGTTTACTGGTGAGACCATTTAGGTTTTGGTAAACTCTCAGCAAGTCCAAGCAAAGAGCTAGCCTCCTAAGGGGCCAAACACTCTTCACTAACTAAACACAAAATTTACCTTAATAAAATCTTCGATCTACACTGCCCACGACTCCTTTTAAGGCACTGGTTAAAAAGTATATCTATTTATCTGATGTGAGCAGTTACACTTTTGCATCTTGTCTAACTTTTATGCTCTTAAATCTTGCAAATATTGTATTCTTTGATTTATGAGTGTTTTATGAGCAAAGTACTTTATGATGATGATAAATGCTAAGTGTTAAATGATCTAATTTTATTTCAAGCAATAAAATCCTAGACTTAAGTGTTTTTTTACTTTCTTAGTTATAAAGCCTTAGATTTATTTTTCATAGGGACTACCCCCCTTGGCTTCGCTAGGAGTTGGCCTAGACGGAGGAGTTGATGATCAGGTGACAGCACCTTGACTCGAGACTTGCCCCCAAGGACACACCGAGTGGATTGAAGATTTCTTCCACGTTACCCCGGCTATGTATAAGGACGGCAACAAGGACCTTGCTCTTTGGACAAAGGGAAAGAAGAAGACCGACCGGGGATGTCGGCAGGGTCCCAAGTTTGGGGCCCCACCACAGGGAGGAGAGAGCAGCAACAACAGTGGGCAGAAGAGAGACATGAGCACAGTGAGATGCTTTGTTTGTGGAGAGATGGGTCACTATGCAGGACAGTGTCCAAAGAAGAAGAAGAAGAAGCAGGATGTGTCAGCAGCAACAACAGAGGAGATAGAGTTCAATGATCATTTTGTGAGAGAGTGTGCATTTGTGACTACCTTGTCTGCTATTACACCATCTAGCATTAGATGGGGAGACAAAGTTGAGGAGGACCGCCTGACTCACAGCAGTGATTCAAAGGGAGAGCAGACTCAGTATCCTTGGACTTCATCAGAGTGGGTGACTGGTCCACCCATGATACCTACAGTTTCAGAGCAGCCGAGCAAACAAAGAGTTGGTGCTACAGCTTCAGTGCATCAGAGGTTGATGAGGAGGAGTAGCAGGGCACCACGGAGGCTTGAGCCTCACTTAGCTTCTGAGACGAGCAGATCAGGTTCTGGATCCACTTCGGGTGGAATTTACTTGGCGAGAGGCCAAGTTGATGACTCTTGGTGAGATACCAAGAGGGGGAGACTCTTGGTGAGATGCCAAGAGTAGGTGGAAATCCTTGGTGGGAGACCAAGGTGGAGATCTTTGGTGTGATGCCGAGATCTAGGTGATCTTGGATAGATGGAGTCAGTTCCATTTATAGATCACACAGATTGAGTAGATCTGTGACAGAGTCCACTTTCAGTAATC
>SNQJ01S0083160.1:8490-18505 GCA_010110895.2 Picea sitchensis
AAGTTACATGGTTGGAAATATTATTCCTATACCTTTCCAATGGTATATGTAAGTTCCTTTAACTCCCTAGGAATGAGGATATATGAGTTTTTCCATCTAATAACCCAGCGAGAAAATTGAGGTTGGCTCAACTAATTTTTGGGGATAGAATTACGATAAATATAGGATATAATTTTTCATTTTTTTTGCAATCAATGAAGAGATCAATTATGAGGTGCGCTCAAGGTGTTGGGGTGTCTTTTTGGTGTGCAAAGGAAGTCTAAAGGATCTCTTAACGTATTTTTTATTCTCAAGGTATGCTATGAGGTTGTGATGTTGTCATGATGTTGTCGTGAGTGGATGGTGTCGTTAATGGTCATTGTCATGAATGTATGTTGTTATCAGTGGATGTTGTCGTCAGTGATTACATTTTGGAAATTATGTTATGCGACCTTCTAGGGTTTGAATGATTATCTATGGAATGAAGCATCCAAATGAAGTCATAAGTACTTTGTATATGAAGATCATGGATTGGTGATATCTTATTAAGTTGGTGCTCAATTGAGAATATTGGTGTGTTTATTCAACAGGTTGGTGCCTATGTTTTAGGGAGTGGGTGCTTCCTTCCAGTTGGAGTTGATAAAGCGAGGAGGTTGGTGCCTTCTTCTAGTCAGTGTTGGTAAATCAAGGAGTTTGAGCTTCCTTCAAATTGGTGTCTGTAAATCAAGGGGTTGGTGCCTCCTTCTAGTTGGTGCTAGAGAATATTAGAATTTGGTGCTTCCTATGAATTTAATATTAACATGATGTAAGAAAATATTATGTGGTTTTCTCTCGTTTGGGTTTCCACGTAAAAATCATTGTGTTTTCTGTATGTTTTTTTGTGATGATGAATGGAATTGTTAATGGATAATGTTTACATGATGTTCTTAAAGTTAAAAATGGTAAAAAGTGCTCAATATTGATTCACCCCCCCCTCAATATTGGTGAATATTATAACAAATGGTATTAGAGAGGGTTCATTTTGGAACATTCTAACCATTGGAAGGAAGATCATGGATAAGCAAGGAAAAATTACCAAAAATGGAACACCATTGTTTGATGGAAAAATTATGTTTTTTAGAGCATAAGAATGAGAGTATTTTTGTAGGAACTGGGATTTGTTGTTTCACAAACTATAGTAAATGTATACACTGCACCATATTCTCCCCCCCAAAAAAATGCTGGGAAAAATCTCAATGAATACAATTCAAAGGCTATAAATTCCATTCTAAGTGGTCTAACACATTCATAATTTGTTAAGTTTATGCATTGTGATTCTCAAAGGAAATATGGGACACGATCAAGAATGTCTATGAAGGAGATGCTAAAGTCAAAGGGGACAAGATTCAAACTTACAAAGGACAATTTGAACATCTGAGAATGAAGGAAGATGAAGATATTGTAACTTGTTTTCTCTGAGTTGATGAAATTGTGAATACTATAAGAGGACTCGGAGAAAAAATTGAAAATTCAGTTACTGTGCAAAATATACTAAGATATATCCCAATGAAAGTTGACCCTAAAATCTCGGCTCTAGAAGAAATACAATATCTGGCTATGTTGAGCATGGATGAATTACATGAAATATTTACAGCATATGAAATCAGAATAGAAAAGGAAAATCCATCCAAAAGGGAAACAACTTTCAAAGATTCTAAGAAGACAAGAAATAACAAGCCAAGGTCAAAACCCTACTCTAACAATAGTGATGATTCAGACAATGAAGAAGAAGACAACTTTGTGAGAAAGTTGAAAAGAGGAACCGACAAGTACAAAGGTAAGCTTCCTTTCAAATGATTTAAATGTGGTGAAGTAGGCCATTTTTCTTCAAAATGTCCTTATGAAAGGGGTTCAGATAGTGATGAATAAGAATTTCCTAAGAAAAAAAAAATATCATAAAAGAGACAAGGAAAGAAACAAAGGAATATTTTTGAAAAAGGAAAGTATGCATTCAAAAGATGATAGTTCCTCATCCGATGAAGATGATGATAGTGACATTGAATCAAGAAGAGTGCTCTTCATGGTGTTATATACTCAAGAGGAAACTACTAAAAATAATGAAGGAGGTGATGAAGAAGAAGGATAAGTGAATCTTGAGGAAGAATTGATTAGTTCCTTAAGTGATCTTAGAATAGCAAGGGAAAAAATCAAGTCTATCAAAGAAGAGTTAAGTAAATTGAAGGAAGGCTTTAAAACCCTAACAAAAATTCCGATGAAGCCAAGAAGACTATTATATATCTAAAGATTCAGTTGGAAGAATCCAAAGTGATTGAAGAAGCATTAAAGAGACAACTAGAAGAAAAGAATAAAATAACAGAGAATTTGGAAGATGAAATAGTCTCACTAAGAAAGGAACTACAACAACTAAATTTTGGCAATAGAACCAAAACACTGGATGAAATCATATGCAATTAAAAACCATTCTATGACAAGTATGGACTTGGATACAAACAAAATAATATTGGTGAGGTTTCAATATCTATGATGATAGGAAATGAAGTCGAGAAAATAAGTTATGCATATACTATCAAGGGTTCCATGAAGAAAGAAGAATACAAGCCTCTAAAGGAGGACATAAAGAAACCATAAATAAAGAAGAATCGAGAAGAAGATAATGAATTCATAGGAACATGTAATTAGAAACTAGCAATGAAGAATACCCAAGAATAAAATCATGATTTCAGAAGAAAAACACCAACTAGAAGACCACCCACACTCAGGTACCAAAATATTTTTCTTGGCTTGTCTTATTATTGAAATAATTTTGGGCATAAAGCCATAAATTATAGAGGCTATGAAAAGGGTAGAAATACCTGGTACAGAAGTAGCTATGAATATCCCAAGAATCATTATGAAGGAAAATATCCCAGAAAGCCTCGTGTGGTGTTTGACATAAATTATAACAGTTTTGGTGCTCTGAATTATGAAATTGAATGTTACAAATGTAGCAATTTTGGACACATAGCCAGAAATTGTAGAAGTGATTTGATACTCTCTTCAAGGGAAAATAGGCATGATCCTTTCATTCATATAGGGGAACAAAAAAGAACTTGGAAAAGGAAGCAATAATATTTGAAGGTTGAGGAATGTGGGTTTTCCTTACAAGCCCAAAATAGAATAATCCATTGGTATATTGATAGTGGATTCTTGAAGCATATGACTGGAGACAAAAAACTATTTGTAAAATTAAAGAAATAAAAAGAGGGTTTTGTCATGTTTGGAAATGATTGTTGTATATGTGTTATATTCTTTGTAATTTTTTCCTCGGTTTTTGTGTCCATTTTTGGGCGGTTTTTTTGGCGCATGGTTTTTTTCTAATGGTTTTCTATTTCCAGTTAAGGAGTTAGGGATGTTGACTAATCCAAGTCATTGGATTAGGTTTTTGGATGTTGTTGGATCCTATATGTATATTTTATTTTAAATGATGTATGACGTGAATGAATATAGAAGATTATGGTTTTCCTGGTTTGGGTTTCCAGGGGAAAAATATCTGTGTAATGTGTGTATTTTTCATTGAATCTTTTTTTTTCTTTTATTGAAAATTTGTTTTCAGTAAATAATTGTACAAGGTTAAATTCTACAATGATAACTCAACCAAAATTATAGGAAAAGGCACAGTCAGACTTGGAAACAAAGATGATGTTGCAAAAAATCTCCTATTTGTTGAAAATATGAAGCATAATTTGCTAAGTGTGAGCCAAATGTATGATTAGGGATGCACACTTGTATTCAATTCAAAATAATTTGAAATAAGGAAAGAAGGATCAGGCAGACTAGTGGAAACAATGACAAGGACTCCAAACAACATACACATCTTGGATGAGATTGAAGAAGAAATATGTTGTTTGGGAAAAGAAGATGAAAGTTGGATTTGGCATAGGAGAATGAGCCGTATACACTTTGATAATATTTTCAAGATCATCAAGAAGAAATTTGTAAGAGAAATTCCAGAAATTACAAAGCCAACAAATGCTATGTGCAAGCACTATCAACATGGAAAACAAACAAAAATTGAATTCAAGACAAAGGAATACTCTACGAAATAACCATTGGAGATTGTACACACTAATTTATGTGGGCCCATGAGAACAAAAGGGTTGGATGGTGAAAAATACTTCATGCTACTCATTGATGAATACACTAGAATTACCTGGGTTTTCTTCCTCAAGAAAACATCAGAAGCTTCTGAATGTTTCAGGGCATTCAAGGAACTGGTTGAAAACGAAATTGATTTAAAAATTGAATGATTAAGATTAAATAATGGAGGTGAGTTTACTTAAAATGAATTTAGGGATTTCTATGAAGAACATGAAATAAAAAGACAATTATCAATAGCTAGAACACCTCAACAAAATGGAGTTACTGGAAGGAAAAACAAAACTATACAAGAAATGGTCAAAGCCATGTTAAATGACTCCAAGCTAAGAGATATATTTTAAGGACAAGTATTTCATACAATCATTCATATATTGAACAAAATATTGATCAGAAGTAATAGTGATAGGACTCCATATGAGTTATGGAAAGGAAGACCGACCAATGTCAAGTACTTTAGATTGTTTGGAAGCAAGTGTTACATAAAAAGGGAAGAAAAGAATATTGAAAATTTTGACTCCCAGGTGGACGAAGGCATATTTTTTGGGTACTCATGCAAAAGAAAAGAATATAAGTGCTACAATACAATACTCAACAATATAGTGGAAAGAATCAATGTAAAATTTGATGAAACTGACTTGCTAAAGACCAAGAAGGAAAGAAGAAATTCAAACATCTTTGAAGAACAGGAAAATGAAGAACTAAATAAAGAAGAAGAGGAAGAAGAAGAAGAACAAGAAGAAGAGAAGTAGCCAAAAGAAGAATGAGAAGAAAACAACCAACGATATTTTCAAACACCTAACCACCGAGTTCATAAGAATCATCCACCAGAACAAATCATTGGAGACATAAGTGTCGTAGTAGACACTAGAAGAAGAAATCAAGAACAAACACCTGAACAAGGTCATTTTTCATTACTTTCCACAGTTAAACCAAGTAACTTTGAGGAATCCATAAATGATGAAAATTGGATCAAGGCTATGGAAGAAGAACTAAATCAAATAGAGAAAAATGACACATGGGAACTAGTTCCAATACCAAAGGACAAAAATGTGATCAGGAAAAAATGAGTCTTCATAAACAAGTTAAACGAAGATGGACAGGTAACCAGAAAAAAATCAAGACTAGTGTGAAAAGGATATGCTCAAGTTGAAGGAATAGATTTTGAAGAAATATTTTCTCTCGTGGCCAGAATGGAAGCAATCAAAATTTTCTTGGATTATGCATGCTCCAAAAGGATCAAAATGTATCAAATCGAAGTCAAATCATCTTTTATAAATGGAGAATTAGAATAAGATGTATACATAGAACAACCAGACGGGTTTCTACTATCATAAAAGGATGACTATGTTTGCATGTTGAAGAAATATCTGTATGGACTTAAGAAATATTTGATACCTTGGTACTCAAGAATGGACAGGTACTTACAACAAAAAGGATTCAAAAGGAGAAATGTAGATAGTAACCTCTACATAGAAGTGGAATGAGACAATATGATTATTATAGAAGTGTATGTTGATGAAATCATCTTTGGAAGTGATGATGATAGATTGAGTAAGAAGTTTTCCAAGGATATGTATAATGAATTTGAAATGTCCCTACTTGGGGAGTTGAATTTCTTCCTAGGACTCCATATATCTCAGTCAGATGAAGCATTTTTCATTTCCCAAACCAAGTACATCAAGGAAATGTTAAAGAAGTTCAAAATGGAAGACTGTACACCTGTGAGTACTCCTATGGTTACCGGTTGCAAGTTCAGAAAAGATGATCAATTTAAATAATTGGATCAAATACTCTATAATTCAATGATTGGTATTCTACTCTATGTGACAACTTCAAGACCAAATGTAATGCAAGTAGTTTGACAGGTTGCAATATTTCAAGCAACACCAAAGGACACCCATGTTCTAGTAGTGGAAAGGATCTTCAGATATCTTAAAGGAAAATCAAATTTTGGGATATGGTATTTGGAAGGAAATGAGTTAACTATGGTCACCTACATGGATGCATATTGGGTAGGAATTATTGATGACAAAATAAGTACAAGTGGAGAAACTTTCTACTTAGGTGACTACTTAGAGTTAGTGTCCTGGTTTAGAAAGAACCAATCTTCAGTATCCTTATCCACAATAGAAGTAGAATATATCACAACAGTAGCATGTTGTACTCAGATTCTCTAGATGAAGAAAACCATTCAAGATATATAAGTGATATATGTTGAGCCTATTCAGATACTCTGTGACAACATCGGTGCCATAAGAATATCCAAGAATCCAGTGATCCATTCCAAGACCAAACATATTCCTATTAAGTGCCACTTTTTGTGGGAACAAGTCACAAAAATGAATATCAATTTGGAGTATATTGGGACAAAAGAATATATTGCAGACATCTTCACAAAGCCTCTTCCTAGGGAGACTTTTGAGTATCTTTGAAAAAAATTGGGATTAATTTCTACTCCAAATTGATTTCCATAATATTATGCAAGAACAAAAAGGGGAATATTATTAGGGGGAGTTACCCTTTTCCATTGATGTCAAGGGAGGAGAGAAAAATAGTAAAACTAGACGCATGAAAATAGGGGTATTCAACATGAAGACAAGAGAATTAAATACAATCATTGGGATCAAAGCATGAAGATAGAGGGAGCACAATTGTTTTACTAAGTTGTCATCAATTCCAAAGGGAGAGATTGTTGGAAAATTTGTTGTCATTAATTTCAACATTAGAATAATTCCTAAAGAAAATCCCAGAAGCCCCTAAAAGTGATGATGATGTGTCCACTTGAAGAAGCCTTTAAGAGCCTTGAAGGAGCCTTGACATAAATGTATATAACTCCAAAGTGGTCTTGTTATGGTGTAACTTTTAATCATGTCCCTCACGGGATGAGATAACATGTGGTTGCTTCCACATACCCACTTTGAGTTATACACAAATGGATCCCACAATATGTCCAATATAAATATTGCAAGCCTACATATGTCCAAGGTAAATATTGCAAGATGGATATTGTTGAAAATATCATTTTTTGGTCAATTTGGATATCCTATATTTGAGGGAATGTTTACCCTACATAACTGAATCAAATGGAAGAAAAATTTACATGGTTGGGAATATTATTTTTAAACCTTTCCAACAATATATGGAAGTCCCTATAACTCCCTAGGAATGAGGAGATATGAGTTTTTTCGTCATATAACCTAGCCAAAAAATTGAGGTCGTCTCAACTGATTTTTGGGGACAAAATTACTATAAGTACAGGATATAATTTCTCATTTTTTCTGCAACCAACAAGGATATCAAGTATGAGGTGCTCTCAAGGTGTTGGGGTGTCTTTCTGGTGTGCAAGGGAATTTTAAAGGATTATGTTAAGGTCTTCCTTATTCTCAAGGTACGTTATGAGGTTGTGATGTTGTCATATGCACTTCTATGAGGTTTTGATGTTGTCGTGAGTGGATGTTATCGTCAATGGGTGTTTTTGTGAATGGATGTTGTCATCAGTGGATATTTCCTTTAGTGATTATATTTTTGGAACAATTCTATGAGGCTTGCTAGTGTTTGAAGGATTATCTATGGAATGAAGCATGCATGTGAAGTCAAAAGTACTTTGTGTATGAATATCTTGGATTAGTGATATCTTATTGAGTTGGTGCTCAGATGAGAATATTGGTGTTTTCATTCAGTAGGTTGGTGTTTGTGTTTTAGGGAGTGGGTGCCTCCTTCTAGTTGGAGCTGGTAAATCCAAGGGGTTAGTCTCCTTCCAGTCGGTGTTGGCAAATCAATGAGTTGGAGCTTCTTTTAGGTTGGTGCCTGTAAATCAAGGTGTTGGTTCCTCCTTCCAGTTGGTGTTGGATAATTTTGTAATTTGGTGCTTCCTACGAATGTAATACTAACATGATATAAAAAAATAACTCTGTCATTTTCTCCCATTTGGGTTTCCATGTAAAAATCAATGTGTTCTATGTATGGTTTTTTTTTATGACAAATGACATTGTTAATGGTTATTTTTTACATGATGTGCTTAAAGTTAAAAATGGTAAAAAGTGCTTAATATTGATCCACCCCCACTCTTAGTATTGTTGAATATTCTAAAAAATGGTGGTGACAGAGAGGACGACGAAGTTAAAATCTCATATGAGGAAGAGACTTTGATCATATTTACGCATTATAAGGATACTCAATCCTAGGCTAAGTCATGAAGAGTGGGTACACTCACAGAGGAAGGAAATTTGGGTTATTAAGAATCCTATCCATTAGAGGGAAGGCATGAAAGTTGTTTCTCTTTCTTGCTTTCTGTTCTATGTGAGTTTTTCTTTTACCAATTCAGAGCTTGTATTTCCTACTCTTCTCGTCCCCTTCCTCATGGAACCTCACGGTCATAAGCCTTGCTCCAATCCTGGCATGTCACAAGAATCTCGAGAAACTGTTTATGCTATTGATTTATATCATGATGTCATGCCTGAGGAGGATCAGGAAACAATGTCAACATTGGAGGTAGAATTCAGGCTCATTTACAAGTTCAAAGATGTTGAAGAAATTGAGCAGAAAGTGGTTGGTTTAATTCTTGATCTGGGTTGCACTAGAAAAAGGAATTCTAAGTTTTTCAAGACCCTAGAGATCTATTGGCACACCAATACCATGGTGGCTATGGGGATGCTTCCCGAGGATGAGGAATTTTGACATATAAAGCAAAAAATGGAGACCTTGGAAGAGTATAATGCCTATCTTCTCTCAGTGGTCACTTGGATTTCTTAGCATCATGATGGCACCTTCCATCCTCCTGCTGCAACTCAGACTAGACCCTCAATTGTTGTTGTTCAATTGGAGGAATCAGAACCATCCTTTCCCTAGGTTCATCATGCCAAGAGTTAACTTGTTTCAAAGGTTTGTAGTCCTCTTTTATCAAATCTTTTTTATACGAATAGTCCTAGTAATCCTATATGGAACTATGGGTTTTATAGACATCATATTGTCAAACTTATTATGCTTATTACAACATGGTTTCCCCTCTGGGGTTGTCACACCCTGTTTCCCCCAGTTTGTAAAAATAACTGGACTGGCCAAGAACTGTGGCAAAATCAGAAATGTGAATATGTGACGTGAATGGACCTTGTGGAAAAGGTCGATGAATGTGAATAATATTATGAATTTATATTGCAGGACTGTTGAAAGGGGATATGCTGAAAAAGAGACCATGATGGCTGCAGAAAGGCGATGGAAGGCACCTGGAAAGGTGGCATTAACTTCCACCAAAAATCAATACCGTATTTGGACTCCACTGGCCCAGAGAACCAAAAGCGGCTCGCTGGCCCCGAATTAAATGTCTCGCAGGCTGGTAGGTGGATGGATCCTCGGGAGTTAATGAGGGATGGGGAGGTGAACTTCCCATCCGCATAGCTGTCAGGCCTAACCAGCGTGAGGGAAATCATGCCACATGCAACCTTGCAAGAGGATAAGGCATGGGGGAAGAAGCGATTGGGGGGCAGACGCGAGGGGAGAAAGAGAACTCTGGCTATATGCAGAGTGGGTGATAGCAGAGAGGAAGGAGAGTAACCTTCACTCCTGGTCACTAGAAAACAGAGACGCAGTCTCACAACATCGTGGTCTCAGCTCAGGGGTGGCTAGTGGTAAATCCGCTAGGAGTCGCTGAGCCTACGGTTGGGTGGAAACGAGCACCCCTCTCAGCAGTTGCACTCACTTGTGGTGTTATTTCTGATAAGTGTTTTACATATTGCATATTGAAATTCATATGCTGACATATATGCTCATAAACTGTGAAATTTTGAACTATTACAGTATAAGAATAGTGTTTTGATAAGAAATGGTAGATGTATGCTTATAACAAAAAAAACCATGAATGGCTTATGTTGATAAATGAATTTAATTATGCATAAGTTGAACC
>SNQJ01S0083160.1:18555-29684 GCA_010110895.2 Picea sitchensis
TCAGACTTCCAGTCCGTTCTCGAGAATTTGTTTCCCCTTATCTGTCTCCAAGAATGCCCCGGAATAGATCTCTTCATAGAGATTCCCTCCTTGGAAAGGTTTACCAAGAACCTGGAAAAAGGACTTGAATGCGCAAGTCTTAACAACCCTGTACGAGGAGGAATGACCCTCTTAAAATCCCGAAGTAGTAGCGTAGGGATAAGTATCGATCGATGGATGAGATCCCATCAGAAGATCCATGGTCATTCATGACCATTAGATTGACGAAAGAAACAAGGGTGTTACATACCTTGCCCCTTTTTCCTCTATCTTCATGAATAGTGAGGAAATCGGGATCGTAGATCCCCAAGGTCCATGAGAACATCTGGACCGTTGATTTTTCCACGTCCAGGAATTCATGGGAGAATGCACAAGTTTGGAACCTATCTGAACCGTCAGATCTCGGCTGGGAAACCCGACAGCCGTTGGATCTGTTAAGAGATGCATGAGGGTTAAGCCCTCGTGAACAAGGGCGAAAGTCTCGAGAGAGGAGTTTGTATCAGGGATTCGGAATTTAGGATTCTGGGAGTCCTGATGACAAGGGATCGGGACACTCCATGGTGAAAGTCCTGATATAGATCTAGACCATCCATCCATGAAGGACACGTGACGTAGATCGAGATTCCATTGGTATTTTGGATACCGGGGATTCGAGTTGACAAAGGATTTGTGTCGCTAGGGGTCGCGAGTCGCGAAATCACGAAACAACGAGGACCGTCCATCCATGAAGGACACATGGAAGAGATCGAGAGTCCATCGATATTTCGGATACCAAGGATTCGAGTTGACAAAGGATTTGTGTCACTGGGGGTCACGAGTCACGAAATTCTGATCATCGAAGCCTCGAAATGGCGTGAGGTGTGATTAAGATTGAGAAAAGTCGGGATTTGATCGTGACCATTGATCATCCCAAAAAAAAAAGACCACAACCGTCGATCTTGGTTGAGGGTCGCCGCCGTCCATCGAAGGAACACGTGGTTGTCGGTCGACGTTTCGGCATTTCGGCATCTGGGGAACCAAAAGAAAAGAAACCTTGCCTTCGCGAGTCACGAAATCTTGATACCCAAAATCCCGTGGACCATTGGATCCACGCTCCTAAGAGTCATCGATCTCTTACATGGCTTTCCATATCGGAATTCGAAGATTTGAATGACGAAGAGTCTTGGAGTCGTTGCATTTCGAACTCCCGAGTACTGAAACCTCAAAAGGATTCATACCGTTGGATCAGAGGAGGCTTACGGCCGTTGATCTCCCTTTGGAGGGAAACTTTGGAGACCTCGGAAGTTTCAGGGATTTGAATGGGGAAAGGTAGAAGTCATATATTGTGATTCCCCGAATTGCGAAAAGACGATAAGCTCTTGGCTGGATTAAGCGCGTGGAAACAGTATAGGGTCATGTAGACAAGACCCTAAGAGAGAAACTTACCCCTCGCTAGCCCCGTCGGGGTTCAACGTTTCGCTATTTCAAGATTCGGGGTTTGTAGAGTCGAGAGACTCGACATTTTGGTAGCACCGAGTCGCGAAGTGAAAAAAGACGTCGTGCTAATTCGGCCCATAGTCGTGAACTACAATCATATAGAGGTGGAAAAAGGAAAGAGCTAGCCTGCGCTAAGCCCTATAGGACTTCGGGGATTCTGATTGTTGAAAAATCAACGAAAAAGTTTAATTTGCGTAGTGGGTATGTGATAGGGGCAGACAAACTTTTCAACCTCTTTTTTATTACATGAGAGTGACATGGTCTCTCTGGGAACTCACTCTATTCAGGAATAGTTGTACATCATGTTTATATTAATATAGTCTTTCTTTACAAACAAACAAAAAAATCATTCCTCCCAACCACCTAAACTAAACTCAATTATTAAAACACATAATACAATACATTACAACATATTTATAATAAAAAAAAAATTAAAACACACAAACTATTATATTTCTTTTATATATATATATTTAACGTTCTGCACAAAATATTATATTCATATGACATTTTATCTATAAAACACATTTTTTTTTAAATTGAAAATTTATGCAATTTAAATATTTCTTATATTCATATGACATTTTATCTATAAAACACTTTTTTTTTTTTAAATTGAAAATTTATGCAATTTAAATATTTCTTATATTCAGATATAAAATACAATACATTAGGGATCACCATTACACACAAAACAATCCAATCATGTGGATATTTATAATCAATGTCGAAATCACCTTGCAATGTCACTTATCGAACTAATTTGTTTTAAAGTGTTGGTTTTTTATATTTTTCATTACATGATATTTTGTTTTAAAAAATGCTCTTTTATATTTACCTAAAAAATACACCTTCCAAGAATCCAAACATGTAAATAATATTCATCTCAAAACTTTATCCATAATGTCAAAGGATATCGTATAGATATAAATTAATAATCATGAGTTTAAAATACATTTTTTAATTAGTTATTATGAAATAAATAAATAAATTATTATGCTATATTAATAATTTATTAATATATTATATATGATATATTAAGAATTAATTTATTAAAAAAACATATATTACAAAGTGCATAAGGATCATTATTTGGCATTAACAATGTTTAATCTGGGAAAAAAATAGATTGGGGTATAATATGCATAGGAATGGAAAAGATACACATACCTCTTGATATATAGTAATGTTAGAATTAATGAAGAAGAGGACCAACTGATATGGTCTTTGAATCTAGCTAGAGCGTATGTTTCTAAATTAAGTTACAAAGTAATAATGAAAGAAGGGAGAGAAGATCGACATATTTGGTGCGGAAAAATTATATGGAAATTAAAATGTCCCACAAAAAACAAGATCTTTATGTGGTTGAGTTTACTCAATAAGGTTCCCACATGGGATGGTCTCTGTTGGAGCAGGATATTTTGGGAATCATGCAGGAGTAAATTGTGCGACAATTCGGCTCAGGAACAACACGCACGGAAGAAAGGAAGACAATTAGATCATTTTCATGAATTAGCGCACGCGGAAGGCAGAAGTTAGTCAAACGTAGTTAGACCTTTTCATCCATTTTGTAATGGGCTAAGACCTAGTCTCAATGTATAAATATGTAAGGATTTTTAGGTTCAAGGAATCAATCAATCAATAAATAGGTATGAGGAGTGAGGTAGAATAAGCTAAGTGTGCATTGTATGCGCGAACGACAAGGGCATGTTGGGTTATAAATGAGATATCTTGTATGAGCGTAGTGTGCACCTTTTGTAATAGATGATGTTGAATGATAATATAAGAATCCTGTCATTGTGGATGTAGCCCAGTTTGGGGTGAACCACATTAAATCTGTGTTATGATGTATTTTGTGTTGTGATTTGTTTCTTTTCTGTTTTGTTTATGGTGCACATGTAATGTATGAGTGATTAATACAAATATGTTATGTGATGTTTCTGTGCACATGATGAATGGTCTAATGAATGAATGTTAAGTATGGAGGTTATGATAAATGTCTCCCATTCCTCCATGACTGTGGAAACCTAGTTCCTATAGTCCCCATAKGTACCTCGAGTGAGACTTCACCTGCTTACAGGTGATGTCRAAAGGGTCGGTATCTTTAGGGYTTTGTTGGTGAATCGATGTTGAACCCTAGGTCTTCCCATTGCACGCCAACAAATGGTTCTGTTGACGAGACTAGGATCTACGACTGAGSGGAATGTGGAGGACCTTCTAAGGAGGATATTGGATAATGATTGGACATGAAGGAGATCGAGTTTGTTGTATATCAAAATAAGAATCTGCGAATCAGTGCGAAGAAATGGCTATAGAGGTATGTGTTTAYAGATTTTCCTGAAATTTTCTTTGTTGATTTCCCAAATATTTTAGCAGAGTGGATCCAGAAATTAGTTGAACAAAAAAGA
Source organism: Picea sitchensis (assembly GCA_010110895.2). Lineage (NCBI taxonomy): Eukaryota > Viridiplantae > Streptophyta > Pinopsida > Pinales > Pinaceae > Picea > Picea sitchensis. Next base: position 22,479 of record SNQJ01S0083160.1, read on the forward strand.
ATATTTCTCACTATTTTTATGAGAAATTGGACTCCTGAGTTAATTCGACAAGTTAATACTATAAGTAATAAGGTATCATGTGCATTTGATTTCTGGTTGGATAGTATATTGGGAGGTTACATTATTGAGTTGTTTATAGATTGTACTCAATCATATAGTGTTGTTGAAAGGGAATTCTTTAAGGATCCACATGGAAGATCCTTGAAGTCACTACCTACTTGGATTAAGATGTTGTTGTGTGATAAGGGAGTTATGAAGATGGAATCTGATTTCCCTAGTAGCTAAGCTCCTTTGCATGTAAGGGGTATTGGGGTATGACCAGGGAATGGTGTGAGTGTTGCAAGGAAGAATGAATGATGAATGTATGGGATGAGGATGTCGAGAGAAGAAGAGTGTGTGATGAACGAAGAGATTGGAGTATTGCACAGTCGTAATATATTTAGGTCGAATAAGAAGAGGATTGTGGATGATAGAGAGGAGAAACACGGTGAGTTTGAAGAGAGAAATACTGGAATAATTCTCTATATCATACCATGAAAAAAAGTTCATCTTAGTTTAGTAGAATAATATCCCACTCAGGAAAAACTCTGGGTCAAACCCACAACCCCTTATGCATTGCCAAGATCTGAAAAAACTTTTTCAAGTGTAGTTAGTAAGGGAAGTAAGGATAGAAGTCAAAGCAGTGGAAGTAGTATAGTAACCCAACGTTAGGTAGTATCACCGAGGGGGAATACCATGTAGAATAAGATGGCGGGAGTAGATCCCACTTTAAGAATGTATGTCTTTCACGGGGCAGGTTCAGAAGATCCATAACAACATTTGTTCATTTGTGAAAAAATATGGACTGTGAAGAACGTCTATGATGATGATGCGAAGATTGTGCAGTTGGTGATGACGTTCAAATACCACATGTTATTATGGTATATGAAGTATCACACTACTATTCCTATGAGACAAACTAGAACATTGATAGATGTAAGACAAGATCTATTGAAAGAGTTACAGAAACCTAAGTCTGAATCACAATGCATTACAGAGATAAAGAAGATCAAGAAAATAGTGAATGAATTAGCATGGGACTATGATCAAAGATTCAAGATACTGAAGGATCGATTGACATTCAAAATTCCAAATGAACACCATAGGGAGTGGTTTATTGTAGGATTGTTGTTGCATATATGTCTCCCTTTGACATAGCAGAATATTGTGTCACAATTGGAAGCCCTAGAAATTTCTATGAAATTTGAAGCATCCCCTGTAGAGGAAAATGGCATAGGGATGGATCAAGTCTAGTCACAGTTATCATCCTTGAACATTTAGTTGTAGGAACTTCCGAAAGGAAAATAAAACCACGAGGAAGTCTAGTGTGTCATGTGTAGAACAAAAGGGAATCATAAGAATGAATGCTCATCTTTTCAGCAATATTTGAATACAGGAGCTTTGAATCCATTAGGGGTGTGGTATTATATTTGCAAGATGATGGGTCACCACCCTACTAACTATCCATTGATGTAGAAATATTAGAGCACTGCAAGACAATTGTTTTGAAACTTTTGAAAGTTAGTGGGACATGAAGAGAAGGATTGTTGTGTGTTTGATCTGATGAGAGAGCACACCGCAGGTGAATATGTTATAGCAAGATTTTTCTCTGCCCATGCAACTTGCTCAAAAGGCCTTTTCCATTTCTGTATGCAAACTTGAAGTCCCTTTTCACAATTCCTAGAGAAAAAAAAAACATATTTTTCCACATACAGACACTCTAGCAGCTATACAAACATGCGTATATGTTGGTTGCACCATTACAACCTGCGTACATTTGGTTTTGTGCCCAAAATTAAAAAATGGTGTCAGGTTTCCATGTCACGTCACGAGATCCATGATCCTTGACCTTCCATATAATAGAAATGTTCTGACTCGGCCCTTCAATGTACTAGAAACGTTCTGAAATGGACCACATCCAAGATGTGGAAAGAAGGAGAAGAATTCAACTTTGAGAGAAAAGTTACTCTGGAGAAATTATTCACTTCATATTGAGTCTGCATCCCTTTTTCCTTTTAAGTCTTAACACATTGTTCACCCCCCAAAATCTTCTCTATTTAATGGAGAACCTCATTGTCTCTCTTATATGAGCTTGACTTTGCTGGAGGATTGAAGTGGTGGAGGCCCAGCTAGAAGGGACTTAGTTTCTCTATTTTGAATGTGTCGACACAGAAGTTTGTCATTCATACACTTCTATTGATTACATTTTGATAGAAATACTCTCTTCTTGTCCAATTAATGTCTCACAAATATTTGAATTGTTATTCCATGGGAATATTTGTTATGAATACTGATGGATTATATTATTATATGTGCTAAATTTATATATTATCACCATATTCTTGCATATCTTAGTTGTTGAGGACAAGTTGTAGGTATATAGCTTTGGGTCAAGTGATCAATGGTGGACTTCATCGAATGTTCGAATGAGGTAGGATTTGTATCTTATCTTGTTAGCATGTTTGTTTATATATAATACTTGAGATTAGAGTTGATTTCTGTAGTCATTTTTGTCTATTGTGGTTTACCCCATTCCATAGAGTGATTTTACTTGTAACAGAATTGGCGACCATACCGGGGAATACATCAATGTCTCCTGATCAATGGATTCTTCAAGTGTTCGACCTCAACTCCTTTATTCAAACTTGTAAGAATGTACTCGGTGCCTTGATACCTACTTTCATCGTCGGTAGTTTGTCTCACATTTTTTAATGGTATAACTTAATGATTGGTAATCAAACGAAGTCTCATTATGTTCGACCTTGTTGAAATATTTTAAATGCAAAGAGTATTTTATTTATTATTGAGTCATTATTAAATAGATCAATCCTCCTTTATGGATTGATCATGTAAGGAATTGTAATTTACCAAATCCCCTATTGTGGATTGTTCAAACCCTCATTATATAATGTAAATTAAGAATTTGTCCCTAGACCCAATTAAAGTGGTTTTAGCTACTAAGAAGACAAGTCAGTCTTTCCCAGTGAGGAGACACCTTTCCAGTGCCTGCTAGGTAGTATAAATAAAGGAGGCCAGTGCCTCATTTGTACACTCACTCATTCACTCATCAAGTGCGCAAGTTTGTAAGCTACAATTGGGAGAAGAAGGAAGAGAGAGGCACATTTCTTAGTGTTGGATATTCTCTAGTGTTTTGGTTTATTGTCTTGGAATTGTAATGGATATCTATATTAAGGAAGCTTTTGTTGGGTTTTCTCCGCCGTGAGGGTTTCCCATGATAAATGTTGTGTATCTTGTGATTGTGTTTCTCTCATTGATCCTACCTATGCTATGGCTATCTAGTAAATTGAAAAGAAACCTAATAAAATCTCAAAACTTAACATGGTATCAGAGCTAAGCTGAAGAGAGCACCTTTACTAAATAAACAAAAACGTCATTGTTTTTGTACAAGAAAATTAGGGCTTTTTGTTGGAGGGGATTTTTTGCCTAAAAAAAGTCATCTAGAAAAGTGTGCCCTACCCTAGTGAATCTTTTGGCATCTTGAGCGCACCTTTTCAGTGGATAGAGCCTTTGGAAATTCAAACCCTAGTTTTGACTGGTACTAGAAAACCAGAAAACTAGAAGTACCTGAAAACCATAAGTACCAGAAAACTAGGAAACGAGAACCACTACCAGAAGTACCAGTCCATATTTCTTCAGCTCAAGTTTCAACGGGAAAAACTTGAATTTTTTTAAATCTAACAGCTCCAACAAACTCGCTTCAACCCAACGCATCTAGTCCCTGGATCAAAATTTCAAAATTTGAAGTTTGAAAAATTAGTGTTTTCTCATAAAACCCTAAAGTTGCAGTTGCAATTGAAGTTTCATAATCAGTTGTAGTATCAATTCCAGTTGAAGTATCAGTTGTAGTACCAGTTCTAGTCACCCTTAAAAATTTTAAAAGTGTTGGTAATTATTACCATTGCTACCAGATGGTGCCACTACCTTAAAATACTATCATAGGTATGTACTCACATATGTTTAAATTATTAAGATTTAAAGGGTATTTGTAGGAGAAGGGATCTCTTGCCATAGATCCAGAAGGATATTAGATCCAACACAGAGGAATAATTCAACCCAGGTTTGATTATTCCAATATGCATTTATTTTTTATGACATTATTTTGATCTAGGTTTCATGTTGAAGCTATGACTATCATACTAACCTTTGGTCAAAATTAAAGTCAAGGTATTATATTGATTAAAGTTGAGATCATACAATTTATTCTCTAACCCAACTTTTTGTCAATATAACATATTGGTTTAGTACAGAAGACAGGTTGAAGAAAGAACTTGTCACTTTGAGTGAAGGAGACTTGAAAGAAAAGAAACACACTCATTCTTGAGGACAAGAGTCCAAGTTCCAGGCTTGATTGATTAAATTGATAAGATTCAAAACTTGCACATGTCAAGAAAACACTATAGTTGAGATTAAAATCTTTGAAAGGTTTTATAATTGGTAGCATATGTGAATATTAAGATAAATTATTATTGTAATCATTTACTAGATACAACTAACATCTCCTATAGGAGAAACTTCTTGTGTTGGTTCCAGGATACCATGGAGGAATGCTTGATCACAACACTAGAAGAGTGTTGATCTCATTTTATATTGTATTTCTTACTTTTGATCTTTGTTTCAGGCAGGTCACAAGTGATAGCTCTAAAGGAGATACCATGATGATTATTCGTGCTATTATTTTATTATTGTTATCAAAAGAGTATTACTCTTGCTTGATGTTTTGTTAACCAGGTTCCAAGTCATAGGTGATAACCCTAAGGAAGATATAGTGAAGGTTGAAGAAGGAAACAGATTAAATGAGACATGAAAAAGACTATGTACATGACCATATACATCCATGTACCAAACAAGATGACAAAGAAGTTATTTTTGAGATATAGAGTATCTCATATGGAGATTGATTGTAAGGAGCATAAGGCTCCAAAGATGGTCGAATGTTAGAAAAAGAAGTCACATTAGACTTGTTCAAAGGATAATGAAGCCACCTTGACAGGAAGAAGAATTTGTTTGAAGTCTGACTCAGCTTTTCATATTTACACTTGGCATTCAACACCAAGTATATCATGTAAGAGATGATGAAGTCCTTGTAGACTCAGAAGAAATCAAGAACATAGTGAGCTTGATCTTAGAAAGATTCAGATGAAGAGACATTTTCTAGGACTGGGAGACAAATTCCATGAGAAGACTAGATCGTAACTTTAGAGACTCCTAGGAGATATGAAATCTCCAAGAACATTCCCTTGTTTCAGTGACAGAGAAGGAAGCCAGTCAGAAAGTCTAGGATATGGATTTTTCATGAGACTAGAAGAAAAGTCAGTATTGACTTCCAAGATTGATCTAACAGATCAAACATGTTGTGGATGTATAAAGTTTGATGTGTGTCCATAGGATTATCTGATGCAGGAGCATCTCCAACGTCAAGCGAGTGTGGGGCAACCGCAACACATTTTGAGCACATGATAAATTGTTTAAAAACTTTTGAAGATTGGATGCGCCAAACTTAAATCTGATAGTTAAGGAGAGGCGTACTAATATATTGTAATCATACCTTGAGCGACCCGCTCTCATCTGAAGGACTAAGAAGGCATTTATGTTAGTAGGTAGCTTTAGTGCATAGATTAGACAGTTTAGAATGAGAGAGGGAAAACGAAATATAGACACCCTCATTGTGTATTGTAACATTAGGAGAGAGAGTGAAGAGCATAAAAAGAAAGAGAGCAGAGAGTTGTGTGAAGACACCCATGTACAGAGATTTGAATCAATAGAGGAATCTTTGACTCAAATTCATGGTACCGGGTTTGTTCTCTGTGTATGTATATTGAATGTTATGCTCATGGTTTTACTTTTTCTGTCATACAATTTCTTTTGTGCTATGTATGAATGATTTTTGGTTGAGTGTTTGAAATCTGAGATAGAGAGAGAGAGAGAGTAAGAGGAATGGGTTTCAATTGTTTCTCTATCTGAGTAAGAGTTCTTGCAAGGAGTGCAGTTGAATTGTCCGCAAGGAGTGAGTTGATAAAGGGTTCAGAGGTTTGTCTCTGAAAGCTCAGACTAGATAGATTTTGTTCTCATTCACACAGAGGTGCAGTCAGGCACAGGATCCGTGCAAGGAGTGTGCAGGCCGAGGAAAATCTCAAAGTTTCGAACCTGAGAAAAGTATTGAGAGATTGTTGTTGCAGAGTGTGCGCAAGGTCGAAGAGCGTTCAACACTTCAAGTGTTTGGAGGTTTCCGCAAGGAGTGCATGCAAGGGTCTTCTTTAAGACTCGAAGTTGTGAGAAAGATCAGGTAGGATAAAGCCTTTGAAAATATTGAAGGAAATACAAGAAGTTGGTGCATTTGAGTGATTAGAAGCCATCGGAAGTTTGTGCCATAGGTGGATAAGTCCGGGGAAGAATCCTTGGTTCACTTCGCAGAAATCGTCAGAGGGAAGAAACAGACGGACGAAATTCTCTATAGAGAATTAGCGAAAGCCCGTCAGTCATCCGATCTGACAAAGAAGTGAGGAGGTTACGACTGGGTTGCCAAGGTGCAAGCTTAGAAGATTGTGAACCATCGGATCTTCACTTAGATACCCGCCAGTTGTCTGACCTGACAGGAGTTTCATGGGGTTTAAACCCTCTCAAGATGAGTGAAGGTTTCGAAAGGTATCAGGATATCGAGGTGTCGGAGTTCGGAATATCGGAAGCCTAGTGGACAAGAGATCGGGTAAATCCATAGTGAAAACCCCGAAACAAATCATAATCGTCCATCTGTTAGGACACGTGGTAGGGATCGAGAGTCATCGGCATCTCGGAAGTCTAGAGACCAAGAGTCCGAGACCTTTTGATTCTCGAAACAGTGAAAGGATCACAGTCGTGGATCTAAGAAGGATGCATGTTGCGTGATCATCCAAACCAGAGATTCGGGCACCGGGACTCACATAAGTGAGCAGTTTGACTTTGCATTTGGCAAAGTCCGAGGTTTGATCTGAACCATCCATCCATTTGGGATGCGTGGAAAAAATCCGAGACGTTAGGGTTCGACGTTTCGTGGATCCTGAAGACAAGTAACATCCACATTTCGGAATTGAGAAATCTGAAATCCCGATAAGTTGGAAAGCTCCATCAAAAGGGGGGGCAGTTGTCATCATACCGGGAAATCAAAATTCA
>SNQJ01S0083160.1:43450-63342 GCA_010110895.2 Picea sitchensis
AGAGAGGAGCTATAAATCTCCATTATGTTGGCGCGAATGAGTAGGTTGTAGATGTGTTGACCAAACCTCTTTCTCATGTAAAGTTTGAGCACTTTCGAGACATGCTCGATATAGTCCAAAGGGACCTCCCTCGAAAGGGGGAGTAGTGTTGATGCTAGCCTTGTGCTGAAGATTTCCAACTTCATGTTGATGTTGTTGAGATGTCAGCCTCATGATGAATATTTCCAGCTTCATGCTGATGTTGTTGAGATGCCAGCCTCGTGTTGAAGATTTCCAGCTTCGTGTTGATGTTGTTGAGATGACAGCCTCATGCTAAGGATTTCCATCTTTGTGTTGATGTTTTTGAGAGGCCAGCCTCGTGATGAATATTTCTAGCTTTGTGTTGATGTTGATGAGATTTCATCTTCATGCTAAATATTTCTATCTTAGTTTTGATGTTGATGAGATGCCAGCTTCGTAATGAATATTTCTAGCTTAGTGTTGATGTTGATGATGCTCCAGCCTTTGTGTTGTGATGCTATTGTTGTTGATGTTGTATCACCCTCGTGATGTTATTGATGATGATGATGTATTAGTGTTATACTAATCCATGTTGATGTAGATGATGATGATACCATTCCAGTTCCTTGTTGTGGATGATGATATTGATGATGAGAAAAAATTATGATGATTTATAGATATGTCAGTCAGTGTTCTAGGTGTTTTTGATGTTATTTCCCTCTCTCTCTCCTGATGATGGTGTAGAATACCCTTCTTGTTAAGGGGGAGTGTTGAAATATTGTAAATGTAAAGAGTATTTTATTTATTATTGAGTCATTATTAAATAGATCAATCCCCTTTTGTGGATTGATCATGTCGGGCATTGTAATTGACCAAATCCCCTTTTTCATATTGGTCAAGCCCTAATTATATAATGTAAATTAAGAAGTAGGCCCCAGGCCCAATTAAAGTGGTTTTAGCCACTAAGAATACAAGTCGGCCTTGCCCAATGAAGAGACACCTTTCCAGTGCCTGCTAGCTAGTATAAATAAAGGAGGCCAACGCCTCATTTGTACATTCACTCATTCACTCATCAAGTACGCAAGTTTGGAAGATGCAGTTGGGAGAAGAAGGAAGAGAGAGGTGCATTTCTCAGTGTTGGATATTCTCTAGTGTTTTGGTTTATTGTCTTGGCATTGTATTGGCTATCTATATTAAGGAAGTTTTTGTTGGGTTTTCTCCCCCATGAGGGTTTCCCAGGATAAATTTTGTGTATCTTGTGATTATGTTTCTCTAAGTGATCCTACTTATGTTATGTTTATCTAGTAAATTGAAAACAAACCCAATAATAGCTCAAAACTTCACATACCTCAACTCCTTTATTCACATGATGTAGAATTTCACCTTTGGCGGATCATGTAGAAGACTTGAAGACATCAGTTCATAGTCATTAAATTTCCTAAGATATTTCTATAATTTCATTGGACCAATACCTATATGACTTAATTGATCGCCGGAGATCATATTGTATTCCATTGTATAACATATATCTTCAGTTGATTTTGAGACTGGATTCCACTGTGTCTTGTTCATGAATATGAAAACCTATGGCATGTATCTACCCTTATATTTCCTATTCATGGCCATGAATAGTTGTTTGAAATATATTTCCACATGAATCTCTGATGTAATTCAAATTGGAAGACATGTGCATAAATTCATTATGGATTGTAATATTCTTATGAGAAACTAGTTAGTCCATTTGGGTCTCCATTACTCCAATTATGTGAATTATAATGTATTTCGTATAAGTAGATCCTCTTCGACCTCACACATTAAAGAGACATATGTTATGAAAGATTTTCCTCACCCATGCAGCTTGCTCAGAAGTCCTTTTCCATTTTCTATGCAAACTTGAAGTCCCTTTTGCAATTCCCATAGCTAAAAAACATATTATTCCACATATACGTTGCTAATAGCTATAGACCATTCATATATGGCAAGTTGCACCATTACAACCCATTTACATCGGGTTTTGTGTAAAATTAAAAAAATGGTATGGTTTCCATGTCACATCATGAGATCATTGATCCTTGGCCTTACATATACTGTAAACATTCTGACTCAGTCCTTCAATTTCATTTGAAGGCTATAAATGAAACAAATCCAAGCTATGGCTGAAGAAGAGAAGAGTTCAACTTTGAGAGCAAAGTTTTTCTGGAGAAATTATTCACTTCATGTTAGATTTTGCATCCCTTTTTTTGTCCTTTACATCTGAACACATTGTTCACCCCCAAGCTCTTCCCTATTTGATGAGAACCTCATTGTCTCTCTTATATGAGCTTAACTTTGGTGGAGGATTGAAGCCCATTTGAAGGGACTTATCTTATCGGTTCTGAATGTGCTGGCATGGAAGTTTGTCATTCCTTACACTTCTTTTGATTACATTTAATAGAAATACTCTATTCTCATCCAATTAATGTCTAGAAAATGTTGAATTGTTATTCCATGAGGAGAATATTTTGTTGATGAATCTGCGGCTATGGGAGACATCCTCCAACTTACAAAGCGTGATATGTGGAACATATAAGCTATGTGAAGCCTTTCTCTAAGCTTACAAAATTGAGAGAAATCCCCTAATAAGGGTTAGTAGTTCGCCTAGGGCCGAGTCAAAGAATGTGAATGACCTCTTCCATGATGGTGAGTGAGAAATCACTCTAGATGATTATACGGTGAAAATATGTTGAGTTAGGGCGTGCACATTGGTGAGCATAAGGTGGTGTAAATCTGGCGACAGGGCAGTGAAAGACTCGGATAATTCTCCCTGGCTCAGTGGTAGTGGGGAAAGCATATTTGTAGAAGTGGACATGCACAGTGGAATAGCATAGGTGGATCATGTGAACTGGTTCATTTATGTAATCTGATGAAAGCAGGACCATGGCATCCTATGGATAAGCCCTAGTGGATGAGCACTAGTGGTGTAATCAAATCCTTTGTTATATATTGTTCAAGAGGCAGGACCTACACTGTAACCCTAGTTATTGTGGCAAGGGTACATGTCGACCCTATGTTAATATGATTAACATAAACAAGATAATTAATATTATGATTATTAATTATAATAATAATAGAATATGTTGGCTTAGAGGTCAGCCCTATTATTTTGCTTGTATAAGCCCTTGTTAATTAGTCAAAGTCCTAATATAAGTAGGAGATGCTTCTCCATTGTAGAATCATATCCTTCTCATATGTTTTGGAAATTTTAAAAAGTACTTCTCTTTGGAAAAGGTGTGCACATCTCTTGTGTGCTAGTGTTCTAGGGCTTAAGCACCCTCTTGTGTTCTAAGTCATTCTTGGTAGTGAAAGGTCTTTCTCTTGAATAATATAGCAAAGGATTTGGTGAGTTTTTCTCCTTGTTTGAGAAGGGTTCGGGATATATCTTGTGTTTTCTTGTGCATGGTGTTTCTTCTTGTAGTCTTGGTTGTTGCAACATTATTGTTTTTGGTTAAATGTGATAAAATTAAATTAACTACATTCTTAACCTAGCTTATGAAAAATCAGCAACAATGTTATCAGAGCATGGGTCTTGAAGAACCCATTGCACAAGCTGTTTTCTGAAAAGGGAAAACATCATTGTTGTCATACAAGAAAATTAGTGCTTTTTATTGAAGAAGATTTTCAACCTCAAAACCATCTACAAAAGTGTGCCCCCTAACCCAAGGAACTCTTTGGCACCTTAGCGCATAGCACCCGATTGGAGTAGATCCTACGAAAAGTGAAACCCTAGTTTTCTGATACCGGAAGTGCAGAAAACTAGAAGTACAGAAGAAACCAAAAACGCAGAAAACGAGAAGCACGAGTCCATAAATCTGCTTGTCAAGTTTGAGGGGGGGAAATTTGGATTTTAAGAAATCTAATTGTACCAACATACTTGCCTCATCTTAGCGCATCTAGCCAACGGATCAGAATTTAAATTTTTGAAGTTTGAAATTAGGGTTTCCTCATAAAACTAAGTTGTAGTTTAGAGTTCGATTCTTGATTCTTGGGTTTAGTATCGGTTAGTAATAAAGCTAGGTGATTCTGAACACCCTTGAAATTTTCAAGAGTTGATAATGATTATTGTTGCTGCGAGATGGTGCCACTACCTACAAATGTTATCATAGGTATGTGCTCGCATATGTTTAAATGGTTAAATATTTAAAGGGAAGAGTATTTGCGGAGAAGGGATCTCTTACCATAGATACAGAAGGATCTCAAGATCCAACACATTGAGAATGTTGGAGTTAAAGTTTGATTATTACATTATGCATCTATTTTTATGACAGTATTTTGATCTAGATTTTATGTTGAAGCTATGACCATCATACTAACCTTTGGTCAAGAATTAAAGTCAAGTATTAGATGGATTAGAGTTGAGATCATGGAATTTTATTCTCTAACCCAACCTTCTCTCAAGATAACATATTGTCTAGTACAACAGAGCGAGGTTGAATAAAGAACTTGTCATCTTGAGTTAAAACTTAGAAGAAAAGCAACACACACTCATTCTTGCAAACAAGACTCCAAGTTCTAGGTTTTGATTGTTAAGTCGATAAGATTCAAAATTACACATGACAAGTTGATTACTAGCCCTTACAAGTAAAACACTATAGTTGATGTAGCATTATTTGTAAAAGTATTATACTTGGTAGCATGTGATCATATTGAGATAAATTCTTAATGTAGTCAGAATGCACTAACATCTTCTCTGGGAGAAACTTCTTGTGTTGATCCCAAGTTACCATGGAGAATGTTTGATCCTAGCACTAGAAGAGTGTTGACTCATTTTGCCATTGTATTTCTCACTTTTGATCTTTTCTTGAACTGGTCATAAGTGATATCTCTAAAAGAGATTTCTTGTAATGATTATTAGTGTTTTGTTTTATATACTATTATCAAAAAGTATTCTTGTTTGTTGTCTTGTTGACGCAATTTCAGATCCGCAATTGATGTATGAGGAGAAGACATATAGTAGAAGGTTGTAAAACTATATTAGATGAGATATAAAGAAGACTATGTACAGCGATATATACATTCATGTACCCAAAGAAAATAATTCCAAGCCTTCAGATCCTTTAGGAAGAAAGGATACAATGAATCTTCAAAAGGCATACCAAATCTACATTCCTAGTCAGAGACAAATTGAGACAAGTAGAGACATTGTCCTTGAGCAAAATAGTTTTTTCAAGAACGGAGAATCTCGGATGGAGATTGTAGGTGGGAGACAATACCGTCTTTCCCTTCATAAACTCATAGGGATACATACATTACTCCAAGTTATCTAGGGATATCCGGTTGATATGTTTAGAGATATTGCGGTAGGGCATAAAATTCCTACCTCGACTCACTCTGCAAGAGGCTGAGAAACATACAAACCTCTCAAAAACATCCAGAAAAGAAAAAGATATTTTGATCTATCCTTCCATCATGAACCACTTCATTAATTATGAGACTCCTTGTCTTGGAGAAGAAACAAAAGAACAAGTATGGCAAGATGCCATAATAGAGGAATACCAATATATATTAAAGTGATGCATAAGATAATTATTGGGGACGAGAAAGGAGTCTATGGTAACTTTCCAAGTGGATCTATAAGATCAAGCATGCAACGGATGGAAGTATCGAGAAACACAAAACAAGATCCATGGGCAGGAGGTTTCTCGCGAAAGCAGGAGGGTTTTGTCTATGATGAGACACTTGACTTAGTGAACCGATACACTTCCATATGTACTACCATCCTTGAGTTGGAGACTATATCAGATAGATATATATTTCTTGTTGAGTTTTATTTAAGCAAAAGAGTGTTGTTGATCCAAACCTATATGGTGTTGGATATAATACTAATCCATGTTGATTGGATCACTAATGTATCGGGTCAACACCATACTTGATTCATACCATACAGTGAATGTCCCTAGTCATTTCCTTGATTCAACCAAAGGCAGGACTCACTAGACAAAACATGTATTGAGATATATACAAGGCACAATTGGAGTATGGCACGAGATATGCCTCTAGTGTGGGAAAACTGAGTTTGCAAGATATACCGGTGATTCATAGGCAGAAAGTGCAGTGGACCGAAAGAACACATCGAGTTGATGTCCTACCGTGAAGTTTACCATGGTTTCAGGATGCAGCGAGAAAACAGAAACTTTGTGTATGAGTACCATAGAGGTAGAGCATATAAGCATCAAGTGTGCAAATAAATGTGTCTTCACAAGCTTATAATAGATTTACTTGACCATAGAGATGGATCCCATATTGATGACAAAATGCATTGAGTAAATCTCCTTGAGAACCTGGTGTTTCTTGATGGATTGAAATACAATGAGATAAAACATCCTTATTTCAGAGATAATATGCAATGAAAAATCATACTCATGTAGTACCTTCCTACACATGAAGAAGATTGTAGATATATTCACCAAATTAACACAACTTAAACGAAGAATGGCTCCCTACTTGAGAGGGAGTATGGAGTAACTCCAACCAAGAAAAAATTTAAAATTCATCCATTAATGAGACTGTCATGATGAGAATTCTCCCCTAGCTAAGAGAGTCTTGATGAATGAGCTTGGGATACATCCTCAACTTTCTAAACATAGCAGATGTGGAACTATGCTTGACTATGTGATACATTCTTCAACTTACAAACTGAGAGAAATCCCCTAAGAAGGGATCATGGTTCACAGGGCCAGTCACGAATGTAAAGATGACCTCCTCCATGACATGACTGAGAAGAACTCGGATGATTATCTGGTGGAAAAATGATCTGTTGAGTTAGGGCGTGTCTGTGGCTGAGCACAAGAGTGAACATACAAATCCCAAAGTGTTGGGAACATCATCCATGTGACATAAATAAATATGATGTGATGGCCTCCTTTGAGTAGCGAGTTGGCGAGCTCGGATGATTCTCCTATTGGTGTGATGGGAAAGAATATGTGTAAGTGGACATGCACGTGGAGGCCGAGGCATAGAGTGAATATGTGAATATTTGGTTCATCTATGTAATGTAGTGAAACAGGTCCATGGCATCCATATTAATGTGGCACTAGTGGATGAGCACTAGTGGGTGTGCTCGAGATCCTTTGCTATATATATTTTTCAAGAGTGAGACATACCTGTAACCCCTAGTTATTGTGTAAAGGGTACAGGTGGTCCCTATGTTAATATGATTAGCATAAACAAGATAATTAATATTGTGAGATATTAATTATAATAATAATATAAATATAATAATAAGTATATTTTGCCAGAGGTGGAAGCCTGTTGTGCCAACATAAGTCCTTGTTAATTAGTCAAAGTCTAATATAATTAGGATATGATTCTCCATTGTAGAATCATATCATTCTCATAGTTTTGTAAATTTCAACCAAGTACTTCTCTTTGGCAAGGATGCGCACCTCTCTTGAACACTAGTGTTCTGGGAGCCAAAGCACCCTCTTGTGTGCTAAGTCATTCTTAGTGGTGAAAGGTCTTTCTCTTGAAGAATATATCAAAGAGTTTGGCTAGGTATTTCCCTTGTTGAGAAAGGGTTTCCTAGGATATATCTTGTATTCTTGTGCATGAATGTTTCTTCTTGTGATTTTGGTTGCTACAACATTCTTGTTTTATGGTTAGATATGATGAAATTAAATAAACTACATGCTTAACCCTAGCTTATGAAAAAAATAAACAATTTGTTATGGGCATTGGTGGATTATGTTATTATATGTGCTAACTTTATATATTATCCCATATGCTTGCGTATGTTGAGAAAGAATTGTAGGTATATATATTTGTCCTCAAATTAACTCCAACGATTGGACTTCATTAAACATTAGGGCAGTAGGTTTTTTATATTGTCTTGTTAGCATGTTTTTATATATAGCATACTTGAAAATAGAGTTGATTTCTAGAGTCGTTATATACGTTGTCGTTTACCCCATGCCATAAGTGATTTCCCTCATAAAAGAATTGGCGACCATCTTGGGAATACATCAATGTCTCTAGATCGATGGATTCTTCAAGTGTTAGACCTCAACTCCTTTATTCACACTTGTAAGAATGTCCCGGTGCCTTAATGATACCTACTTTCATCCTCGATCACGTTGTCTCGCGTTTGTTAATGGTATACCATAATGTGGAGTAATCAAATGAGAATCTCATTATGTTCAACCCCAATGCCTTTATTCATATGATGTAGACTTACACCTTTGGTGGATTGTGTAGAAGAATTGAAGACATAAGTTCATAGTTGCCTTGATTTCTTGAGTTGTTGCTATCATTTCATTGGACCAAGACCTATATGACTTAAGTAATCATGGGAGATCATATTGTACTCCATTGTATATGAATATCTTCATATTTATTTTGAGATTGGTTTTCATTGTGTCGTTTTCATGACTATGACAAACTATGGCATGTATCTACTCTTTTATTTCCTATTCATCGCCATGACCCGTGGTTTTAGTATATTTTCACATGGATTTGGAGTGTAATTCAAATTGGCAGCCATGTACACAAAGTCATTATGGATTAGTAATATTCTTATGAGCAACCGGTTCATGCGGTTGGGTCATTACTCCACTTACGGGAATTATAATGTATTTTGGTCATCAGAGATTCTCCTCCAACCTCACACATTAGGGACATCTGTTATAGAAATATTTTCCACCGTGCAACTTGATCATAAGGCCTTTTCCATTTACCTATCTTGGACTTGAAATCCCTTTTTGCAATTCCCAGGATAGTAAAAACATATTTTCCACATATATGTTCCCTAACAACATACAACTTGCGTATATGCAAGTTGCACCATTACACAACCGTGTACATCCGTTTTTGTCCCAAAATCAAAAATGGTGTCGGGTTCCATGTCATCATGAGATACATGATCCTTGACCTTCCATATCTGGAAACATTCCAACTCAACCTTCAGTTCCACCTAGAAGACTATAAATGGGCCATATCCATCTTTGGAAGAGGAGAAGAATTCAACTTTGAGGAGAAAAGTTTCTCTGGAGAAATTATTCACTTCATATTGATTATGAATCCCTTTATCCCTTTAAGAATCCCCGAACACATTGTTCAGCCCCCAGATCTTCCCTATTTGATGGAGAACCTCATTGTATCTCTTATATCAGATTTCCTTTGATTTGAATTGAAGAGACGGAGGCCCGGTTGGAAGGGACTTAGTTTCACAGTTAGAGCGTGTTGAAACAAAACTTTCATTCATACATATGTTCATTACATTTAATATCATCTCTCTTCTCTCGTCTAGTAATGTCTAGCAAATGTTGAATTGTTATTCCATGGGCATGTTGTTATGGTCAAAGTGATGATTTATGCTATTATATGTGCTAAATTTATATATTATCACCATATGCTTGTGTATCTTGGTTGTTGAGGACAGTTGCAATTTATATTGCTTTGAGTAAATTGCTCAACGGTGGACTTCATCTGAGCGATCCGGACAAAAGGTAGAATGTTTATCTTATTGTCTTGCTAGCATGTTTGTTTACATATCATACTTGAGATTAGAGTTGATTTCTACGTGACATTTTGTCTGGTATGGTTTACCGCATGCCATAGAGTGATTTCCCTAGTAACAATTTGCTAACCATCTTTGGTAATACATCAATGTCTCTTGATGATGGATTCTTCAAGTGTTGAGCCTCAACTCTTTATTCACACTTGTAAGAATATTGCTGGTGCATGACCTCTTTCATCATCGGTAAGGTTGTCTCCGCGTGTTTTAATGGTATACCTTAACTGACCGATAATCAAACAATCTCTCATTATGTTCGGCCTTGACTCGTTTATTCACATGATGTAGACTTTTCTGCTTTGGAGGATCGTGTACATTTGGGTTCCTCTTGGAAGAATAAGAACCTAAAAGTTGATCTGATGGATCAAAGGAATAAAGAATCCACCGGTAGGACAGGAAAGTAGTAGAGCCTCTTTCGTTATTTGATCATGTAAAAGAGAAAGAGACTTACAAGAAAGAAAGAAAATAAGTGTTAGGAGAAGAATGGATAACATCAACTTTGACTATGCCACCCTTTCATGATAGACCTTTGGTGTTTGATATGCCTCTAGTTTATGACCATTCAAACAGGAAAATTGAGAAGGTAAGTACTTTGAAATTTCTTAAGACGTCTTTTAGAACTAATGAAGGATGATTTTTCCTTGAGTATACTACGTGGAATGATCGACCATTTATCCTTAGAAAAATAAACACTTTTTTCACACTAATTAGTTAACCAGGTGCACCGCAAGAAGACAACGAATAGGGGTTCCAAATCAACACACAGATAGGGGATTGCAACATGGACAATATTATTTTGGATGTAGGTTCATATGTGAATGTAATTCTGAAACAGACTTGGGAAATGATGGGTAAAGTCATATTTGATATGGTCTCTGCATTCAATTGATATTAACAAATCAACATAAAGATTCTCCAATTGGAAGGTTAATGAGGGAGTAGAGTCGATGATGATCGTCTGAGAAACTTGGGCGATTTTGAAATGTCGAAATAGTGGATGAAGTAAGTACATATCCCTCCTAAGGACTTGATTGGACCTTTGATAATTATACTATCATTTATATGAAGAAGAGATAGATGATATTTGAAGCAGAAGACTTGAAGGTTACTTGCGTCGTTGGATCCTATTGAAGAAAGAAGATATGTAGAACCATTAAAAGGGAAAAGAACTTGATAATCTATATAATATGATAGAACAGATGGATGATTGTGTGAATCCTACAATGGATGGTGTACTTAGCTAGAGAAATATCACGTCATGTGAAATATTTGGAGAATTGGCGGTAGATATTGCATGAAGTGTCTACACGAAAATGTTCTTAGATTACCCACACATTTTGATGGATTGGAATTGAGATATGTGATCCTCCGAGGTATGATGGACTAACTAATGTAACCTTTTATAAGATAAATTGAATTGAAAATATCATATTAGTAGAGATTATTAGCTTTAGATGTTTCATTGAAAGCAACCCTGACAAGATAATTGGGTTGCACATAAGGATGGAATAAAAGGTTGGTAGCAATGCAGAAGGCTATTACAGGCCAGTTTCAGGACATAGAATGAATATACCATGCATAATTATATTAGATTAAATTTCCCTACAAACCATATTACAAAGTGTACCATGATGTGGAGTTTAGTACCTAAGCAAGAATGGACACATTTGTTTATACATACGGACACGATCTCGAAGAAACTGGTACACATAGAATTGGAAGTGTGTAGAGAAACTATAGATTGGGAAGAATTAACTCGTAATTTAAAGGTAACTTTTAGTTTTGAAGATGATGATCATTTGATTGAATCAAACTTGTAGGTTATCAAGAACAAGATTTTTTCGACAGAATATTCGATGGGGTTAGTACCATTGTATAGTGCACCTAGATTTACTGTGATAGCTGAAGAGGTTTTGCACTATTATAATGTTCATGAAGAAGACCAAGAAGAAGAAGACCCATGGAATGTGAAAATACCATAAATCGAAGGAGATCTGTGATGGGGACCATAAGCGAATATGTTGTATAAAAGCCATTAAGAATCGCCGCAGTGAATATTGGAACGCAAAGATAAGACCAAGAAGTTCACAAAAACATAGGAGACTACTATGGTAGAGAAACAATCAAAAAATTGTTGACCTACTTTGTGTGAATATCAAGACCTATTTCCAACAAAATTTTAAGAGATGAAGGGAATAACAGGATACTTAGGCGAGATGAAAGATTGTTTGAAACCATAAAAGTATGCATGTGAGACATAGACCTACATATTAGCAGATCCGATTAATATGAGAAAAATTGAAAGCAGATATAGGCGAGGATACTAGGCGAAATTATTGAACTCATTTGAAGAATGAGGTGGATCAAACCCATGTGAATTTAAGGACAAGAGATGGGGAATCAAAGAAATATTGTAGATTTGAAATTGGTGAATGATGTTTGTTTACACTTAGTGCATTTCCACCATTCTGAACCCAGTGTGGAGAATGTAGGAGGAGTCGCAGAAGCATATTCATTCGGAAATAAGGTTTCAGGATATCACTAGATAAATATTGTGAATCAAGATAGACATAAGACCACATTAGTGACGAGAATGGGGGTGTTACCAATACACATATATGCCTTTTGGGTTAAAGAATGCACCAACAATATTTTTAGGAATTTGTAGCAACTTTCAAAGAGTTTATTCATAAGTTCTTAAAAGTGTACTTAGATGACTGGATGGTACTAGTACGTTGAAAAACCATGTTGAAACTATGCACTTAATGTTGGATAGGTGCTTGAGGAAGTTTCAAATCTCATTGAACTTAAAGAAATGTATTGTTTTGCGCCTTTTGGAATCTTGTTGGGTGATGTGGTGTGTAAACATGGATTTTAATTGATCCTATAGAGAATATTTTTATTGTTGATTTTTCACCACCTACTCCAATGTGATAGTTGAGATAAATGTTGGGTTAGAAATTTTATCAAAGGATATGCACATAACACAACCCCGTTGGAAAAGTTGTTGAAAAAGGAAGTGAAATTTCAATGGAATGAGGCATGTCATAAGAGTTTGGATACTTTGAAGAAAAAGTTAGTTGCAAGTTGATTTTGATATTCCCCATGTGGAATAAGGAGTTCCACGTTCATGTGGATGCATCATATGTAGCATTAAAGAGCAATTCTAGCACAACTTGGAGAAGGATATTTGGACCATATGATTTCATTTTCTAGCAGGAATTTTTCAACTACAAAACATAACTATACTATGAAAAAACATGAAGGATTGGCCATGCCAGAAATTTGAACTAAGGACAATCATTTATCATTACTTACTATCCGAGGAGAATCTGGCAGGAAACTTGGACAATATTTTAATAGACGTGCACTTATTTACAATACAAATGGTTGATGACTATTTTGTGAACCTGAGATCAGTGTTTAAATTGTAAGTATCCTATGCGAGGTTTATAGTTGAAGTAGTAGTTAGCAGGTAGAAGGGAAGCGAGACTATTAAATAATATTAGGAAATTTAGCCACAAGTCGAGGCATAGATTAACCATTCTAGCGATGTGTTAGAAAATAGAAATACATATAATATTGTTAGAGACATAGGAAGGGGTTGCAGGAGGTCACTACCGCGGGGAAAAAAAAAACTCAAAGATTTTACACATGATTGTGGTGGCTATCCTTCATAAGGATACTCTTGAATTTTATGCAAGACTTGTGAGGTTGTCAAAGAATTGGGAAGCCTAGGAGATTAGATGCCCGCATAATATGTAAATGGCATTACAATTTTGACAAATGGGCATTTGATTTTGTTGGACGATCAACCCACCAATGAAAGTCGAGGGAGCTGAATACATATCATTACTGTGAAATATTACTTAACGATATGGATCGAGGCAGAACCAATCATAGATTGCAACGTAGAGGACAACTTCTACAAATTGTTTTTGAAATGTGGTTACAAGGTTTGGATTCCCAAAGATACTTATGAGTGATGAGGGAACTCATTTTATGAATAGGAAAATTGTAGCTTTGATAGAGGAGTTTCATATTCATAATCAGAAGAGCACATTGTATCATCCTCAAGAAAATGGGACAATAGAAGCATTCAATAAGATCCTAAAACATGCTTTGAAGAAGGTATTTAATATAAGTCAAGATGATTGGGACTTGTAGTTCGGCGGTGTTATGGGCATATAGGACTACAAATAAGAATATGACAGGATAGACTCCATTCACATTGACGTATGGAAAATAAGTTGTTATGCCTATGGAATTCATAGTGTCGAACCTACATTGTGGCACTAACAGAGGTTACATATTTTGGTGTATTGGAGAAGAGACTATTAGAGCTAGTAGAGCTAGAGGGAGAAATGTTTGTCCCGCGAGTTCCACATCGGTGGTTCACGAGCGGCTCAAGAAATTCTGGCATGACAAACACATTAAACAAAAGAAGTTTCAGACAAGAGACTTAGTTTTTCTCTATGACAACAAGTGTATGCAACATCCAGGGAAGTTTAAGATTCATTGTTTAGGTCCATATGTGATAAGGTTTGTGAAAAATGTAGGTGTTTTTGGATTGGGCCCAGAGGGAAATTGTGGAAGGACCGGTTAATGGTAGTCGGATGAAACTATATATGGATAGTCATACTTCTGTGCACTAATCTGATCACGCATTATGTACACCATAGTACTTTTATTATAGTGTATTATAGAAAGAAAAATAAAATAATAAAACAATAAAAAGAATTTGAAGTTTGAAGTTATGCATAAGGTATTATTCAAACTAAGTAAGGAGATAAACCACAAAATACCGCAGAGATTTCACGTGGGAAGAAGGATTGATGTGAAACAAAGATTGGTGCAGAGGATGACAAAAGTATTAAAGAAAACACATGATGGGACAAGCATTAAAAAATGATCATAATGATGAAGTAGTGGAGGCGGTAGTAATAAATGGAAAGAGACAACAAGATCGTGATAGACTATCAAGCTCTAGACCATGATCCACAAAATAATCCAAATTTATTGCAAAGTATGGAAATAATTGAATGTGAGTAAAGTTGGATTAGACAATAGGTTTGGGCACGAAGAAGAAGATAAAAATTGGTAGTAGGCTATAGAAGTAGATAAAGGGATGACAAGTAAAGGTTATCATTACTTGATAGTTGAAGATAATAGAGAAGAGATCCAAATAGTTGTGTAAAAGATGAGAGATTCTAGAGAATAGAGCCAAAGAATAGAGATGTATGGTACCACCTAAGGGAGTAGCATCTACATCAAGGATGAAGAAACAATGTAGTAAGTTGGCCGCAATGATAATTCAATAAGAATCCCCGAGTGCAGAGTAGCCATTAAACTTTCCCCGATCATATGTGCCACCAAGAAAATCCATAGTGAAGCAGGTCAGATTAAAGAAGGAAGCCAAGTATGTCATGGTTATACTAGTGATTCCTCCTGGGATCAACACCCTGAGAAACCAAGAGGAAAATAATGGAAGAAGCATAAAGTTGTAAAGAAAGTGGTCATTCAAGCATTAACGAATGATGACTTAGACAAGATCGCAGATCAAGCCAAGGAGGTTATTGAGGAGGCTTTTGAGCGAGTGGTGTAGTAGAATCAGAAAAGTACTTTCGGATGTGCAAAGCATATTGTTGCGCCGAATATTTTTGGAGACAACTAAGATAACGCCAGTTAGAACAGGAGAAAAATAAAATACGGAGAGTATGACAGTGGCGCAACCGATGACATCCCACCCATCTATAGCATCAGGATTTTCCTACGATAGAGTTACAGGAGCATGAAAAGACGCCAATCATATCGGCATGGTATTGTCACCGGTTGCAATTAGAAGTATTACATAGTTTGCATATGAGCATCATGAAGGAAATTTAATTTCATGCAATTCCACCAAGAAAATCCACAGCGAAGTAGGTTAGACTACAAAAGGAATCCAAGTATTCCATTGTTACACAAGTGATTCCCCCTAGGGTCAACACCCTGAGCAACCAAGAGGACAATAGTGGAAGAAGAATAAAGTTGTAAAGAAAGTGGCCATTCAAGCATTAACAGAGGAATACTTACACAAAATCGTGGATCAAGTTAAGGAGGCTACCGATGAGGATTTTGAGAAAGTGGTGTAGAAGCAAGAAGAAATGCACTCATACGTAAAAGCACAGATTACTTCACTTCAACAAATTTTGGAAACAACTAAGATAACGTGAGTTAGAATAGGAGAACAAGAACATACATAGAGTATGATAGAGATGCATCCGATGACATCCCACCCATTTTTAGCATCAATATTTCCCTACGAAAGAGTTACAAGAACACGCAAAGACACTTAATCATATCGAATTGGTGTTGTCTCAGTTTCCTGTAGAAGTATTACATAGTTTGTAGACAAGAATCACGTAGGAAATTCAATTATGCACGGTTTCAAGATCGATGGAGTTGACTAAGGTAGTTGTAGGTCATGATGTGTTATAGGAAGAATACAATAAACTTATGTTGTAGAGGGATGAGGCTACATAAGGACAAAGAGATTGAAACAGGTGGTATAGGGGGTCTATAGTAATATTCCATAAGTGTCTATGGAGGTAGACACCCCTTTAGAAGAAAAATCATGGATATTAATTGAAGCCATTCGAGGACCCTGCGTGAAGAATATTGATTTGAGCATACCAATGATTGAAATCATGCATAGAAAGAAAGAGAGAGAAGACATTTTCAATGATAGTAGAAAGTATAAAGAGAATGGATGAAGAATGTGTGAAGTTGTATGAAGGAAGCATACAAGTATGAATGGTGATACTTGAGAACACATAGCTAAAAGGATTAGGTCGGAATCTACATAATGCACAAGAGAAGGCATAGAAGATTAAAGACATGATGAATACTTGACCAATAAAGAAAAAGGCGGTCGCCTTAGAGGAAAACAGGTAGGAAAAATAGGAGATAAATCAAATCCCGGTTGGCTTGATGGAATGTTGGTGCATAAGTTAAATTACTGCAAGAAAATGTCAAAATTAACATGAAATACATTAACATTACAAGGCAAGGTGAAGTAAGCAATGCAAGAGAGAAAAGAAGTTTTTAAAACTCTATCACCACACATGCTACAAAGAGATATCGGCGATAGGAAGTAGAAAGCAAGGAAAATTCGAGAACTTCAGGAGGAATTTTGAAGCTCATTGTGACCTTGAAGGAAGCACAAGCGACAAAAAGCGAGTGGCTCAGTGAATATAGTGTTGGGGGATGGTTGTATCATGTTGGACATGCAGCTTTGGAAATAATTTTCGAGAAAAACCTAAGTATGAAGAAAGGGCCTGAAGAAGAATAAAGGGTCTTGAGAAAGGAAGCACGCATAAGGGCACAAAAGGATAGATAATGCATTGTATGAAGATAGAGCGCATACAGAAGGATAAGGCAAGCGAGCGAGATAAGGAAGCACAAAAGGGGCGACAATGACTTTACATAAATAGAAGAAAGGAAAAAAAGTTGTATAAAGAATGAGAATAGAAGAAGGCAAACAACCATTTAACTAAATCTAGTCATGACATGTGTTGTAGTGGGATATTTTTGGATAGACAAGAATAGGAATTTAAGTCATAGATTTTGCATATAAATATGTAATGGTTGGGGTAAAAAGATATCTATGAAGATAGAGATAGAGAGTGAAAGAGCAATTGGAATAGATAAAGTTTATATATAGGTTAATATTTTGTTAGAATCATGAATATAATCAGTTGATATGATGAATAAAGACAGATTTTGAGAGACAATATTTCATCTTGTGGTATTTACTTGTTTATGTGTGGTTATGAATGTTGTTGTTATACTTTTTAAACTAGATTTAGTGTATGGATTGATTATGATACAATACCCATGAATGACGGTAATAATCAAGAGCATACATAACCTAGGATAAGGAACAATGATTTCTGCATCCACCTCCCTTTCCCTTACAACTGCAAAATATTGGTTCTTGCGGTCCTAGTAGATACCTCAAAATTGAGAGACTTCATATGTGCAAAGAAGGTGATGCCAAGGATAGTGTTGGCGGATTTTTTTCACGGTTTAACGAACCTTGGGTCTTACAATATGCACAAAAACAATTTAACCCAAGAAATGGTTCCATTGCCAGAACCGGGAAATTGCGATTAATTGAATGTTTTGGAGGTTGATTAAGAAAAAAATCACAGACTGGTTAGAATGAAAAGAAAGAGAATTTTCATGACAAGAGAACATGAATCCTTGGATGAGTGAAAAGAAATGGATGAAAAAGTATGTGTTCACATATCAACATCAATTTTTCTTTGGAAATTTCCTAGAATGCAGCCGGAGTGGCTAGAAATTTTGGTTGAGATGTCGGGAAGGTTTATTCATGCAGTGCCAAAGAATTGGACTCCTAAATTGGTAAAAGCGGTTAGTTGATAAGTAGAAAATTTTCTTGAAGAAATTGTTTTTGTTTAGATAGTGTAATGCATAGGGGTTATGTTACAAAATTCGCAGTAGATTACATTCAATCATGCGATTGGTATAAATAAAAAATTCAAAGGTTAAGTGTGGAGAGTTCTTGAAATAATTAAATACATGGATAAAGATGTTGTTATGTGAAAAAAACGTGATGATTATAAATTATGATGGCTAAAGGGGCTTCATCCACATAAGGGGAGCCGGAGGAAGACAAGGGAATCATCTGAGAGAAGGAAACAATGAATGAGGGAGGAAGGGATTGAGGATTCAATAAGGAATCATACCAGAGGAAGAGTATGATTTTGGAGAGTTTTGTGGAGGAATAAGGTATAAGAGGAAAAATACTAGGATAAGGAGATAAGAGGATCACAATGAGCTGAAAGAAATTGAACCTTGTGCACAAGTTTGAATCATGGAGATATCATATGTAGAGAGGAAAAAGAAGAAAGAGTCTCAATCGGTCCAATAATAGAAGAACCAGTAAGTCCTACTTAGACATGATCCTGTGTTGAATCCATAACCCATGTGCATCCCACCCTGTCGGAGATAACAATTGAAGACTTGTCAAAAGATATCATAGTTAGTCAAGGAGTACAAAGTAGTAGTAGTCAGAATAGTGGGAGTAGTGCGTAGAGTCAAAGTCAGAGTGTACGAACATCACCAAGAGGGGGGGAATACACAAACCAACATGGTGGGAATAGATAATACACTAAGAATTCTTGAATTCAGGGAGTTGGGTTAGAGGACCCAAAACAACATGTGTTTGTCTACAAAATAGTTTGGGCCGCTAAAAAAATACAGGATGATGTTGTAAAAATTGTGCAATTAGAAAAAACATTTATAGGTCATGTGCTATTATGGTATATGAAGTTACATAGCATTAAACCTACATTACATTCTAGTACCTTGGTAGAGATAAAGAAAGCACTATTAAAAGAGTGCAATAAGCCAAAGTAAAGGTCACAATACATCACAAACAAAGAGATCAAATGGAATTTTCACAAGCGAGGAGACTGTATGGGATTTCAATGCTTTAAGAATGTGTGGGATATTGATCTTCAAATTCGAGGATCAACAACATCAGTGGTTTATTGTTGGACTTATACCACACATTTGGAGGCCCCTATTTCAACAGAAGGTTACGTCGCATCCCAAGGCGCTATAAATTACAATGAAACTAGAGGCATCATCAAAAGGAGACACAGGACGAATGGCACAATTTCAGATGCAGTTGGTTGCATTAACAATCTAGTTAAGATGAGCTTACAAAGGGAATGAAAAAATAGAGAAAGAAAAGGTTTGAAAAGTGTACAAAGTCACCGGGCGGAAAGGGTCAACATGTGTTTGTCTACAAAATAGTTTGGGCCGCTAAAAACATACAAGATGACGTTGTTAAAATTGTGCAATTAGAAAAGACATTTAGAGTTTGTGCGTTGGTATGGTATATGAAGTTACATAGCATTAAACCTACATTACATTCTAGTACCTTGGTAGAGATAAAGAAAGCACTATTAAAGGAGTTCAAAAATCCAAAGTCAGAGTCACAATACATCACCAAGCTCAAAGAGATCAAATAGGTACAAACAGAGTTTGTATGGGATTTCAATCAATGCTTTAAGAATGTAATGGGGATATTGATCTTCCAAATTCCAGATCAACAACATCAAGAGTGTTTTATTGTTAGACTTATACCACACATTCAGAGGCCCCTAATTCAATAGAAGGTTACATCACAGCCCGAGGCACTAGAGATTACAATGAAACTAGAGGCATCATCGGTAGGAGACATGGGAGGAATTACATGGGTTCAGATGTAGTTGGATGCATTAACAATCTAGTTGGATGAGCTTACCAAGGGAATGAAAAAATGAGAAAA
>SNQJ01S0083161.1:25802-58066 GCA_010110895.2 Picea sitchensis
TCATGGCATTCATGAACATTTAGTTTTGTAAGCTTTCTGGGCTGCCCCAACCGTATGCTCTGGAGCTTCTCGCATCTCCCGACATCCAACTTCTCCAAAGAAGTCAAATGTTCCACACCTGGCAGCTCTCGCATCTCACGGCAATCATCAACATATAGTTCTGTAAGCTTTGTGAGCTGCCCCAACCCTGTTATGCTTTGGAGCTTCTCGCAACTCCGGACAACCAACTTCTCCAAAGAAGTCAAATGTTCCACACCTGGCAGCTCTCGCATCTCATGGCATCCATAAACACTTAGTTTTGTAAGCTTTCTGAGCTGCGACATCATTCTTGAGAAACGTTTCAAAACTAAGTATTTCAAAGAGCCCAGAGAACAAATTTCGTCGGGCAACCTTTCGACAGTGATTGCTCCGGACATATTCCTTATGGCAATCCTTTCGAGGTACTTCAGCTGCCCTATAGACTTTGGAATCTCTGAAAGGGGAGCGTAGATATTTAATTCTCGAAGCTCCAGAGGCACCGCCTGCAATGTTCACGTCTCAACATAAGAGATCTATGATTGTAATCTACAAAATGAAATTATATGAAAATAATAAAAGCATTCTTATATATTTGCCTACTTGAGATTGATGTGGCCACAGTATGTTCAATATGGTCCCCTCCACTTCTAAAACGCGTAAATTCTTCATGGGAATTGAGGAAGGCAGGGAAGAGTAGGTACAACCATACCAGCGGAGCCATATCAGATTGGGTGATTGCACCCTCCTCAATATATCATCTAAATAACCGCCTTCGGTAGCAACAAGTCCCAGATTTTTAAGCATGATTTCTGAACTTTGAGTACTAAATATGTCATCTAAATAACCTTTGAGTACTATTTCCTCAAAGGTTGGTATTTTATATAGACTTTAGGTTTTCAAGGTTTAACATGCACAGTTTTGGATTGCAATTTGCATAATGTGATTATCAACTTTAACTCACTAGTCAATTTGATTGTTTTAAAAATTAAGTAAACCATTTGAAAATTTTAAACGGTCACTGGTCAATTTGACTATTTTAAAAATTAAGTAATGTGCAGATTTTAAACTCTATATGATGCTTAAATAAGTCAAAAATAGGTAAATACTTATCAAATTTAACCCCCGACTCTAGTGAGGATCATTAATTAGCAATTCCATAAAAGTTTAAGTGGACAAGAAATTTTCTCATTGGAGAAAAACTTTGATGTGATCATAAAATTATATATTATAAGTTTTATCCATTTTAAAACAATCTATATATATATAGAGAGAGAGAGTATGAAGAGTTTCACACCTCCTCATAATGTTGTTTTAGATTTCTTGATGTAAAGTGTGTATGGAGTTTTTGAAAAGTCGAAAGTCTAAATTGGAAGTTTCAAAAACTACATACATTATTTACATCCATAAGTCTAAAACAACACCATCTATATAATTAAAATTTTGAAAAAAATAATAATATATCAAAACTAAAATTTACTTTGTCAAAAATATATATTAAAAAGAAAAATAACAATTGTACTTTTATCAATTTTAACGTAATTTATATAATTAAAATTTTGTTAAAAAATAACAAATCAAAATTATTTTTTATTTTATAAAAATAATACTCATTTAAAAACTAAAATTCATTAACTTATTAAATTTAAATTATATAATTAATAAATAATATTATATTATATATAATTAATAAATAATATTATATTATATTTCTCAAATTAAGGACTAAACGTTTAGCAGTTTACCACTCGTGATATTTTTCTATGTGTCATCACATACTTTGCCTTTTAATTCACTAACATATGATTTTTTTTTTTTTATAAAGATGGAATCTGATATCTTTTTCCTAAATAATGTGATATGCACTCTTATTATCACCACTAAACATTGTTCACACTTTACATTTAACACTTTATCAATACTTTTAATTCACCAATATATGAAAATCTTTTTTTTATCTAAAGATGGCATCTGATATTTTTCTAAATGATGTGATATGCACTTCTAATGTCACCACTAAACATTGTTCACACTTTATCAATATGAATTCTAAAAAAAGGCGTATATTTTTTATTTACTTGCAGACCAACACGTGAAGAGGTACCACCCACTTAACACCCTCCACTACTTTCATTTTCACAATTTTGATTTTTATGGCCGCCCAACACGTGAAGGAGAATACTCCACCCTCAAACCATATCCGTTGATTTTACATTTACAACATAATATTCTTCATTCATACCCATTGGTCAATCCATCGAATCTAACTTATGTCGTAGTGGAATCTAGTTGAGAGAGTCAGTCTTGGGTAATGGAGTGCCTAAGATAAATATATAATTCATATTTCATGAAGAATAGAGATGGTGGCCCGAAAGGAGAAACCATCCTTTAGGCATCCACACAATCAAAGAGAAAATTGTCTCATAAATCTCCCAAGTTTCTATTTATTTTCTTGTTCTTGTCTACATGAGATGGTTGGTAAAGTATGAGAAAGCAGGACCATTGAGACGAAGAAAATGGGTGGGAATGGATATTTTGAATCTGGAACGTTGGAGGCGCACTAGTAATGGCGGAGGATGGGTCGGCTCGGTTACAGTTTAAATCTTCGTCTGGATTGGAGGATACTAGGTGATATTTTATAATGGAGTTGGGTTGATCCTTCATTAGGGTTATGTGGGTTTAGCTCTGCACCTCCATCTACACTCCTTCATTAACTCAAAGTTCGTCACTCTCCCCCCTTGGTGGCAAAAACCTTCATTGAGTATTTATTTCTCTTTATTTGATTTAGACAGTTGCTCCTTTGGATCCCAGGCCCACCCTTTGCATTTACTTTCCTCTCTAGGAAACTGAACTAGCGTCAGTTCACAATGGTGGTCAGAATTTAGTGGTTAACATGTGAACATTTATGAGCTCTTTCCTCCATAACGATCTAGATAGAAACGACATGGCACTTATGAGTGTCGATGACGAGGTTTCTTGGAAACATGTGGGTATTTATGCCAAGGTAGATGACTTGGAAGGTGCGCCAAAGGCTTCACTCCCTAGCACATTTACGTCGTCTACGGGTCCAGGCTTTACAAACTTTCTCTTATCTAATCCATCGACTAGCTCCCTGGTTGCTCCTCCTGCAACATTCACTCTTAACCAACATACTATTGAGCCACAATCCATTAATTCAACTCTCGCAGGCTCAAAAGAGTTCTCTCCAGTGGGACAGAGGAAAACCCACAAACAGGCTCACCCGAATACTATTCGGTGAAAGCTGTGGAAAGCGAACAGGAAGACAAAGCGGTTGGTGTTGGGCTCGGGCGTGGGTTTAGAAGAAGCTTGCAGGATGGTCCTCTATGACCTGGTAGGTAGATTATCCTATAGTTATCTTAGTAAGGGACCTATCTCGGAGTGGTTATTAAAACATTGGACTCCGCTTTTGGGCTATGAGCCTGAGGTACTCTATCTCACCAAAGGGTGGCTCGGGTTTATGTGTAGAACATCGGAGGACGTGTCTTTATTATTGGACTCACATTGGGTCTTTGGTTGTAGCAGTCTGATGCTAAAATGGTGGCAAGTTTCCTTTGACCCGACAACTGAGCATTTTCAATACCGTCATCTGTGGGTACTTCTACCTAGTTTACCTTTACAACTGTGGAACGAAGTTGATAAAGTATCGGAGAATACTTTGCTAAAGTATTGGAGAATAAAGTATCGTGACTGTGTTGGTAAAGAAGTTGATGAAGTATCGGAGAATGCTTTGCTACAAAGGGACCCACCCGATTATATGGACAAAGCGGATTCTCATGGGTGCGAGAATATTCATTATGGAACTGATCCTTGGCGCCAGCAGGAGACTCTGTCGACTCTCACTGGTAGGTGTGTTATTAACAAGAGGGAGATTTCCTTACTAAATGTTTATGGCCCTTGTTTGGGTTGGAAACTGTTCTGGAGCTCGATGGCATATAGTGGCATATTATCCATCAACAACCTGATTATTATTGGTGACTTAAATATTATTATCTCTTCGGATGAGGCCTAGTGAGGCTCTTTTGCTCCTGGTTTGACAGAGGATTGCTACAGAGATTTATTTCTTTCTAAAAAGTTGATAGATGTTAAGCCGATTAAAATGGTCCCAACTTGGCGGAATGGTCATACTGGTCAAGAAGCCATTGCGAGGCGTCTAGACAGGTGTCTGGTATCTGAAGGTTTATTAGCAGAGGTGGGATTGTCTTGATCCTGGGTCGAATATCCCTTTATATCAGATCATGCACCCATTCTTCTCCAGTTGGAAATTCCACCTATTTACAAGGCTTATCCTTTTAAACTAAATTCCCATTAGTTGCATGATGAAGAGTATGTGGCATTGGTTCATAAAATTTGGAAGGATCCTTGTTTCCTCTCAGAAGGTGATAAGTAGTGAAGATTAGTATGGAAGTTAAAAAAACTAAAATGTCAAACAAAACTCTGGTATAAAGAAGTATGTGCAAAGAACAAGGAACATTTGGAGAACCTTGAAGCAGATATAAAGGAAACCGTGTTGAAGCTTATCGGGGACTCTTAAAATTGGGAGGAGGAACTACATATACAGGAGCTAGAAAGTAAAAGGAACAAACTCTTACGTGATGTTGAAGAGACTTGGAGGCTTCGCAACAGGGCATTCTGGGTTAAAAGTGGTGACAATAATGCGAAGTATTTCCATAATGTGGTGAGCCACAATAGAAATTTGAAACATGTATGAGAAATCATGGATGGAAATGGTGTCATCCTTGTAGACCAGGGAGCGATAAGGGCAGAAGCGGTAGCTTATTATAAGAATTTTTACAAGGCCCTGACAATTGTTAAAATCAATGAGCAAGTCAAGGTTTCTAGTCTCTGCCCCAGGATGGTTAGTGATGAGGAGTCGGGGCCCCTTTTCAGCCCTATCACTATGGAGGAATTAAAGTCTATTTTATTTCATTTTAAAAAAGAGAAGAGTCTAGGGTCGGACGGCTGGACTACTGAATTTTTCACTTTCTTTTTTGATTTGGTTGGGAAATATATCCTTGAGATGGTGGAGGACTCGAGGAGGAGAGGAATTATAAATGGGGGACTAAAATCAACCTTTCTGACTCTTATTCCGAAGGCAAACAAACATGTTACCTTCGATGATTTTCGCCCGATCTCCCTGTGCAATCTCTATTATAAAGTGATATTCAAGATTATTGCAAATATGATTAAACTGATCCTATCAAGATCTCTATCTACTGAACAATTGGGTTTCCTTCAGGGTAGGAGGATACAAGATGCAATAGGTACGACACATGAGAGTCTCCACAGCATTAAGAAAAAGAATATAAAGTCCTTGGTATTGAAACTTGACCTAAGGAAATCTTATGACTATATTGACTGGGATCACTTAAGATTGACATTAATAATAGTGGGTTTCGACATCCAGATGACTAATTGGATCATGGGTTGTGTTACTTCATCCTCCTTTGAAGTGTTATTCTTCATCCTCCTTTGTAGTGTTATTCAGTGGAGAGGTGACATAATTCTTCAAAAGTGGTAGGGGGTTGCGCCAAGGTTGTCCATTATCACCTTTATTATTCATCTTGGTTATGGAAGGGCTCAATATTTTAATGAAAAGTAGCATCCTTGAGGGCAC
Organism: Picea sitchensis; assembly: GCA_010110895.2. NCBI lineage: Eukaryota > Viridiplantae > Streptophyta > Pinopsida > Pinales > Pinaceae > Picea > Picea sitchensis. The sequence continues at coordinate 31,453 of SNQJ01S0083161.1, forward strand.
TCTAACAGGTATAAAGGTTTCCAGAATGATTAAAATTGTGCACTTATTGTTTTTGGACGATGTCCTTATTATGACAAAGGCGAATTTAAAAGAATGGAGGGAGGTCGTCAAAATTCTTCAGTTATTTTGTAATGCATCGGGCTTAATGATAAACCTCTCAAAAACTATCGTTCATTATGAAGGTCTATCGGAAGAAGAACTGACTCCTTTAAAGGAGCTTCTTCCTTATTCCTTTATCGAGCTTTCAATTGGGTTTAAATATTTGGGCTATTACTTAAAGACCAGGGCTTCAAAAACTGAAGATTGGCTTTGGTTAGTGACAAAAATGGAAAAGAAGATTGGGTTGTGGTGCAACAAGTGGCTATCATTAGGTGGTCGTTTTGTCTTAGTGAAAGTTGTCTTGGAGAGCCAGTCTGTATACTGGATGTCCTTGGAGATCATCCCAGGCTCGATTTTAAATAAAATTCAAAAATTGATGTTTGATTTTCTTTGGAGCGGGAATAAGACTATTCCATAGTTTCATCTCTGCAGATGGGACATTCTATCCAGACCAAAGAAATTTGGCGGATGGGGTTTCCGAAATCTCCCTCTCTTCAATTTGACATTATTGGTAAATACTTTTTGGAGAGTATTGACACAGGATGGCATTTGGAATAAAGTTTTAATGGACAAATATTTGTATAATACAACAGTGGTCAATTGGTACATGCAGGCTTCCCACAAACAACACTTTGCGTCTAGAATTTGGAACAATCTCACTAGTAAAATTCATGTGATTCTTCATTGGCAGAGTTGGTGTCTAGGATCGGGACATTTAATATCAATTCGCAGGGATCAGATTCTTGGCATGGGCGACAGAACTATCTTCTTGGATGCGTTGATAAATCAACTAAAAGATAAGAGGATAACCATCCTAGCGCAAGCGTCAGCTCCTCAAAATGTTGGCTCTCTCTCAGAGGCTTGGTTGAGTAGTGAGGATCTAGGTTTCGGCAGAATGATAGCAACTGAGTGGGAGTGTTTTCGAAGGGCACTTCTGTGCGCAGGCATTACTATTTAGGATTCAATTGATACTCTTGTTTGGATATGGGGGAACTCTTCGAGGAACATTTATGTTCAAAATGTGTATTTTTCTCTTATCTCAACTATGGACTACCTGATCAGAAGCGGCTGGAAGGTAACTATTTGGAAGTGGAACACACAGTTAAAGATTAAACTTTTTATTTGGATGGCAATGGAAAAAAAGGTTCTAACTTAGGACACTCTCCAAAAAAAAGGTTGGGAGGGACCTGGAGTCTGCTTTCTTTGTAAGCACGATACTGGAGATATTGATCACTTGCTCATTCATTGTACATTCACAAAGGCAGTCTGGGCCAGATTGTTTTCACTCTTTAAGTTAAAAAGGAATTGGGATGGAGCATCCATAAATGATTGTTTTACCACCTGGACAAAGGATAAATCAGTTTCCAATGGTCTGGCGGCTCTCACTTGTTGGCACATATGGCTTGAGAGAAACAAAGTTATTTTTGAGGGGAGGACTCCTTCAGCATATGCAGTGGTTTACAATATTCTTGGATCACACTCTTGGCTTCCTCACTCCCTTAAACCTGTCTCCATTAAGGTATGCACAATCACTTAGTAAGAAGGATATTATATTGCTTGTTTTGATGGTGCGGCTATTTCAGGTGGCAAGTGTTGCGAAGTTGGGGGCATCATCAAATTACTAGGGTCGATTGTTTATAAATAGTATATCAATTGTGGGGAAGGTACCAATACAAAGGCAAAGCTTTTGGGCATTTGGGCTACACTTACTCTGCCCAATTTGTGGTCTATCCAAAAAATTCAGATTCTGGGGGATTCCAAGGTAATTATAGATTGGATAAATCAAAAGGGTAATCTCCAGGTGGTTGACATTGAAGGATGGAAGATAAATATCATGGGTCTTGCCAACTCATTTCAAGGTATTATCTTTCATCATATTTACAGGTATTTCAGTTAGAGCTGGATTTATTAACAAAAAAAAAATTCTTGGAACCAGAAGGCAGATTATCCTATTACCAATGGGTAGATGGGGCTAGTGGACCTCTTACTCATTTAAACATTTTTGAAATTCCCATTGGGTGATGCGCATCTGTCTTATACTATTGTTTGTAGTCGATACTACTTTGTTTTGTAATTATGAAGTATTAACTCTTTTGTTGTTTTTACCTTTTGGAATTTTGGGGATAGTATATCCTGTCTAGTTGTGGGCGCTTTTTGTATAAAGCAAATCAGGATGATCCATAGTAAAAAGGATCCTTTGATGATGTAAAAAAAATTATACTTTAATATAATTTTGAGCGAATTTTATAAAGCAAATCAGGATGATCCATAGTAAAAAGGATCCTTTGATGATGTAAAAAATTATACTTAATATAATTTGTTTTAATTCTTCTATTGGAAAAAAAACTTATGTCATAGTGGGAAGTTTGGATCATTACAATACAACATTAAAATAATAATAATAATAAATATTTTTAAATAAAAAATGTATGAAAATATTTTATAAATTTAAAAATGTATGAAAAATATTTTATAAATCTAAAATGTATGAAAAATATTTTATAAATTGAAATATTTATTTAATATTAAAATAATATATATAATTTTGTTAATTTTAAATATTATTATGATGTTAGTGTAAGTAGTTTTAAATGAATCCAAAGAATATTAGTTTTCATATATATATATATATATATATATATATATTAAATAAAATTTATTTTACATTGAAATAAGGACTTTTTAGATATTGGAATATGAATTATTATTATTCTTTTTCTTAGTTATGAGTTCATCTTTTGACGCTAGGAAATAAGTTACTAGCTCAATAATAAGAGACATCTTGTAAGAGTGGAAGTTTGTCCCTTTAGAAACACTTAGCACATTATTTCATGTGGTTAATTTTTGTCTACACGCGATGATGTCCATGCTCGTCAACGTATCAACAAAGGCTAGGTTACTTGCTCTAAGTATTGTAGGTTTTTTCATACTTAGAAGATATGTGTGCATCATTGGCTAAAATTTCATCTTGCCTCAAGCAAAGAAACAAGTTAATGCCCACAAGTGACATGTTGCCCTCGCCAGGACAAGGCTAGAAGGGGTAGATGCCTCGATGGAGGTCCTTTTCACTCACCTCTGTGACACCTTAGCCCCTTGCTAAGCCACAAATTATTGGTATATGTGGCTTGAGGGGGTTGTTGGATATACTTTGGGTTATAGTGACAAACTAATAGGTTTGATCTCGAGACTAGCCCAAATCACTTCAACTAATTACCCATTCCATGGTTATAAAAAATGGTAAAATTTTGTTTTTATACATAATGATATCTTGACATATATCTAAATCTTAAAATTGTATCAATAAAACTAAAACAATAACTCTAACACTTTCAAGAAATTGTGAATAACTCTTCATCACCATCTCCCACTCCTTTTTCCTACTCTTATTTTGAGTTATACATAAGAGTATTTATTTAATATTAAAAATAATGTGTAATATAGATCTTAAAATGGCGCTATTCAATTGTTCTATACATTTTGGTTTTTGGCTAGAACTCAACGACATAAATGTAATACCTAAATCAGTATTTTCTATTATTTTAAAATCCATTTTGAAAGTAAAAATGATTTGCTGCGGCTCAAAACCCTTAGTACATGATTATACATAATTTTACCACCACTGCATATCTAACAATTTGTCACGCCAAAAAATGGATTTAGCGGGTTAAAAACCTTTGGGCACAAGGATTATACATAATTTACCACTCACCGTGCATATCTAACAATTTTGTCACTGCATTTCAAACAAATATCCCTAAAATATCACCAAATATATATATATATATATATATATATATATATATATGGAGAGTATATATATATATATATATATATATATATATATATATATATATATATATATATATATATATATAACTAATCCCTTTGAATTAATCATCTAGAAGGTATCAATGGCTCCCACTCTATTTCTACTCAATATTTTAATTTTTATTTATTATTTTGTATTAAAAATCTATGGTGTATATATTTTCATCTTCTAAATTTTTATTTATTATTTTGAATTACTAATCTAAGTAATTAGTATATCTCTCACCACCTAAATAGAAAACTAAAAAGTTATTATTACTGTTATTATTAATAAGCTATGGGAAATTGATAACTTGTCAAAGTGATATGGGTTAGGCTTATGATCAAATTGACTAGTTACCACTATAATCCAAGAATATATCTAACAATTCACGAGCTAGATGTATCCATAATTTATGACTTAGCAAGGGTCAAGATGTCGAGAGACACACCCACGAGGAGTCTCACACCTGAGGAGCGTATACTCTTCTAGCCTTATCACAATGGGCCAAATGTCTCATCGGAAATTTAACCTGGGTGAGAAGAGTAAGAGACCTACCTCCCAACCATTTGAGATATTGCCCCTCAACAAAAAAACTAAAAAGTTATTAAGCGTAAAGAGGATAATGATCATAAGGGATTTTTTAACTCATCCCTCACATATATATAGACATTATGCCTTTGGGAAATTCTTAAAAAATATTCATATAAATATCCCTTTAAATACGCATGTAAATACTCCTCTTAAGGAGAATACCCAAATTTCTCTTTTGTAAAACTTATATCACCACAACTTAAGTGCCACTCAATATGTTCTTTACTAAGAAACATCAAAAAATGAGTGATTTTCATAGGCTTTAATGTGACTTGTACACACACAATCAACATCTTCTTCTTTGTCATCACTTAAATCTCTTTGCATAAGAGGCCATGTGATTGCATGGAGAACTCGTCAAGTGAGAGAATGGTTTTTTAAAGCACCCATAGTATGAGTTTGATAATTTGAAGTATAATGTGATCCTAAGCCCTTAGATCACACCAATTTACATGCCAATTTCAAACCCTTGGCATTTGCATTCACATCCATGTTTATTTGTATGGCTTGTCTGAGGTAAAAGAAGATAAAATTGAAAGTAATCTATAATGTTAAAGGTAAATGTGCAAGAGCATCTCATATAAAAAGACAAAAACTATCCAATGAACCATGAAAGAGATTAATAGACTAAACGTTATTCGGTGGTCAAATATAAACAAAAACATGTTGCAGATATTTATTTCTACTAATTTAAATCTTAAATTCACATGCATCTGACTTGATGCCATAACCTTTGCATCATCACATGACCATCCATAACATTTCCCATCGGATGTGGAAGGGCTTGTCAACTCCATACTTAAGCTAAAAAAGCATGTAAAATAATGAAATAAAGTATTGTAGATTACCAACATAGATCCATCTTAATTTCGTATCTATTAAGCGTCTAGAGGGATCAAAATGAAATTGAGATGTAAAACTCTTGGTGCTTAAAAGATCTCGAGGTAAGATTGATTTATGCTAGTGGTTGTATGTGTATAAATTAATGCTTATCCCCAAAGGTTAGCTCGATTGGTAGATGGTCTTGTGCAAAAGTTCAAGAAGGTCTCTAGATCAAATCCCATTAAGTCCCTTAGAGTCCTATAAAAGACACATGATTAGGTTAAGAAAAATAACTCTTATGGACATCTAGAAACACTTCAACATGGCACTATATAGGGACTCATACCTATTTGGACTAACCTTCGAAGTTGTCCCTACTTTCCTCACAAGTTAATATAGGCTAGAAAACTACTCTAACTTTCAAGTATATGGCATAGCCTCTTCTAGACTCATTGTCTAGGGTTGAAATTCCTTTTAAAAAGGAGCCCAAGAAGTTGTCTCAACTAGTTGTTGGTGGGACAAAGAATTGCAACAATATATCTATCTAAACCCTCAACTTCACTTTAATTATCAACCAAAGGATCATGCAAACTTATGAGGTGATGTGCACTATGTCTGCAAATTGAAAAGGTCAATTCTAAACTAATAATTCTAATGGAAACTATGATAAAGAAAATGATCAAATTTGATATCTCATTCTACTTTTCTCTCATGCACTTAGGTCCATGACTTTCAATCATATTGCTTCTAACAATGTGCAAAAGATAGATGAAGTTCTAGCATTACTTGCTCTTCGTAGAGAATTTAAATAAATGAGAAGGTCTCTTGGAAATAATGATCTTGTGTAGTTGCTAGACTATTCAATCCTTACAACACTAAGTTTCATATGTTAGATTCAAAGGATCTGCATCAATGTGTTAAACATTGTAAAGTAAAGGAATTTAAGGAAAATATATGAATTGAAATTATTTTTTAAAGTGTTGGGTATATGTTATATTCTTTGCAAAATTGATCTCATGTATTGTACACTAATATGGGAGCAAAAGGGGTCTAGGGGGTGCCTATCACCCCCCAGCCAAGAGGGTTGCGGGTGTTCAACGGCGAAAGCCCCCGATAAAAAAAAATTGGTCCTTTTTTGGCGGTTTTTCGGCACATGGTTTTTTGTCGATGGTTTTTCTAATTTTGGTTAAGGAAATAGGGTTGTTGACTAATCCGGGTCAATGGATTAGGGGTCTGGATGCCACAGGATCCTATATGTATATTTTATTATAAATAATGAATATGATGAATAGAATATTAGAGGTATGACTCTAAACAGGTTGTTGGTTTTCCCGATTTGAGTTTCCAGGGTAAAAATATTTGTGTAATGTGTGTGTCTGCCATTGTATATTTTCTATTTAATTTAGAATTTGTGTGCAATAATTAATTGTACAAGGTTAAAATCTACATTTGGTATCAGAGAAATTATTAGCTTCATGGGTACGCTTTTGTGGCTAAGGGTTGTTCTTGGGTCTATGATAAGCCTTGTTACATTAGGAGATCTATGGTATTGATTCTTCAGGTGAAAATAAATGGTGAGTAGTTCAAAAATAGAGATAGAGAAATTTAATGGGCAAATTTTTGAGATGTGGAAGCTCAAGATGGAAGATCTATTTGTAGACAAAGATCGGTAGATCGCGGTGGATCTAGGTATTGCACCTATAGGAACGTCGACAAAAGACTTGAAAAAGTTGGATCATAAGGCAAAGAGCATAATTTGATTGTGTCTCTTAGATTCAGTATTGTTGAATGTGTCAGGGGAAGCTACAACCAAGGCATTATGGGATAAGTTGGGGACTTTGTATCAATCTAAGTCCATAGTAAACAAATTGTTCCTATGGAAGAAGTTGTATAACCTAAGGATGAAAGATGGAGACTCGATGATAGAGCATCTGAATGTATTCAATATTGTGGAAAGTCATTTATTATCTGTCGATATTAAAATTTCAGATGAAGGTAAGTGTATTAGTTTACTATGTTCTTTACCAAACTTGTGGGATAGTCTAGTTGTGGCCATATGTAGTAATGCAATTGCTTTAAGTTTCAATTATGTGGTCTCATCCTTGTTGTCAGAGGAGATGAGGCGGAAGAACATGGAAGGACAGAGCACAGATGCAGTATTTGCAAGAGAACGCTCCCAGGAAAGAAATAGATCTAAGTCCTCAAGTGGGAGATCTAAATCTCCCAAAACGTTTGTGAAGGTATATGTTGGAGATGTGGAAAAGAAGGGCACTACAAGAAGCAATATAGATCCAAAAGTTTTGAGAGAGTGAAGAGATATGAAGATGCTCCTTCTACATAAGAAAAAACCTCCTCAGAATAATGAGGGGATGTGTACTTGGCTTCTTCAATCACACATGCATATCATGAGGCATGGTTGGTTGAATCAGGCACATCCTTTCATATGACTCCCCACAAGGAGTGGTTCTGTGAATATGAAAGATATGATGGAGGTGATGTTTTCCTGGGTGATGAATCGACATCCAAAATCATTAGACGAGGAAAATTCAAGTTGAATATCATGGATGGAAGGATTAGAACACTCCCTAGTGTTATGCACATCCCAGGTTTGGCCAAAATTTTTATTTGTGTAAGCAAAATGGATGATGCATGGGTAAAAATAGTATTTGAGAAAGAAACCTACAGGATGGTTCGAGGAGCAATGGTGTTGCTAAAGGGAGTTTGGATTGGAAATTTGTATAAGCTATAGAGAAGCACTGTAGTATTCCAGATATAAAATAGTATGCAGAACATAAATATTTTAGCATAGAAATGGAAGAGAAACAATAATATAACCATAACAATACCAAAATAATACCAGAATAACACCAGAAAGAGCACCTTGATTAATGATAGCAATGTTCACTTGCCTCTTCGAGGGGGAAACCTCTAGTAGCGCATAGCTCTATTACAATAATCTGCAAGTAAATATTTCTCATACCCTGTATTCCTATTTATACTAAATCTATCTATCCAAAAGAACAATCTAGGGAAGATCCTTCTAGAAGCGGAAGCTTCTATTAGGTATTCTTACATTTGACTTATTCCTCCCTATTGCTAGGTCTTATTAATATTTCCCTTTATTACATGGAATTATAGTATTCTACCTATGTGAGGGGTTAGGGAGGTTAGGTCCCTAACATGCCCTCCCCCTTGAAGAAAAACCTTTTTCTCAAGGCTTAAGATGAGGAAATTGTTGTAGAATGGTGGCTGGTTCCCAGGTGGCATATTTTGGTATTGTATCTTTTCATTGGACTAACACTTCCTTGATGGTTCATTGACAGAGATGACTCTCTCGCTAGGCCAAGACTGCTTGTGGTTGCAACCATATGGAACCTTCTTCATCCAACTCAGGGAGACTAGTTTGAGTTTGACACTTAGTTCCAATCACCTTCTTTAAGCAGGAAACATGAAAAACGGGATGGAGCTCCAACTGACTGGGTAGAGCTAACTGATAGGCCATTGATCCCACGCACTTGAGCACTGTATAAGGACCATAAAATTTGGGCACAATTTTCTAATAGTTTTAATCTTTGAGGGAATTATCCTTATAAGGTTGTAGTCGAAGAAACACCTGGTCCCCTTCAACAAAATGTCGTTCGAAACGACCTTCATCTACTTGTTTCTTCATGTGATTCTGAGCCATGACCAAATTGTCTTTGAGGGCACAAAGAATAGCCTCTCGGACGATAAGATTTTTGTCAACCTCTTGAACCTTCAAGACCCCTAGCATATATGAGAGAATTGATGGGGGATTTTGGCCATAGACCGCTTCAAAAGGAGTCATGCGAGTAGTTGTATGGTAAGATTTGTTGTACCACCATTCATCTAGGGGTAACCATTGAGCCCATCGATTTTTCCTCTCAAATGCAAAACACCTCAAATATGTTTCCAAACACTTGTTGATAACTTCAGTCTAACCATCCATCTGGGGGGTGATAGGTAGTGCTAAGATGTAATTGAGTGCCCTGTAGCTTGAACAATTCTTGCAAAAATTTGCTGGTGAAAGTGGGGTCTCTGTCAGAGACAATAGAATTATGCATGCCATGAATCTTGAAGATATTATCCATGAATATTTGAGCCACTGTGGCAGCTGTGAATAGGTGTTGAAGAGAACAAAAATGAGCATATTTGGAGAGACGATCTACTACCACCATGATGGGTGACTTTTTTCCTGATTTAGGTAAGCCCACAATGAAATTCATAGAAATATCTCGCCAAATAGGAAGGGGAATCGGAAGCGGTTGGAGTGTGCCTAGATCTTTGACAGATTCTCCCTTGTTGCATTGACAGACATTAGATTCAGCCACAAAGGTGTGGACATCCTGTTTCATACCATCCCAGAAAAAGTTCATTCTCTAGCCCCCAATCAATATCGGCCTATTGAATCATAGTGATCTGATAGACATTTTGTCCTAAGGACAAGAGCACATTTGTGGAACAATACCTTATTAAGGAAGGAGAGAAGTGTTGTGTATCGTTTATTTCCCATCGTAAGTTGAATCTTACCTTCTGTTGATTTTACTTCCATGCATTCATACTATTTCTCCAAAAAATTTAGTAATACTACATGGATTCCCGTAGATCCAATAGTCATTCCTCTTATGATTTGTCTTTAGATGCAAAATTCAAAAAATCTTCATGGTTCAAAAGGATTTTAAGTTCAAGTTCGTATGATCCTTTATATAATACTAGGATTTTAGCACAGGAATATGAACCAAATCCAAACTGGACTATGCCTGAGATAGAAGCTTCTAAAATCTATGACTTACCTATGTTCAAATTTCGTGCTACCACCTTAATAAGGTATTGTTCCACAAATGTGCCCTTGTCCTTAGGAAAAAATGTCTATCAAATCCCGATGATTCAATAGGACGATATTGATTGGGGGCTAGAGAATGGATATAAATATGTCCACCTTGGATTAATCCAATTCAGTGTTAACCCTTTAGTCCATCATGGTTTGAATACTTCTGCCCTTTGTTGCATCATAGATTCTAGACATAATCAATTTTTCGATGCTTTAATTTGAGGCTTCCAAGATCCCCTCCATAATGGTCCCGTATGGTCCTCTGTATTACCCCGATTTCAGGTCTCTCTCACATACCCATTTATATATACTCTTCTTCAGGCTTATATCTAGTTCTCTGGTTTTGACATGGCATGCCCTTCTGAGACTGCACCATAGTTACACATCACAACTTGTCTCTGATTTTTGTCTACCATAATGTCAGCCTTAAACCCTAACCTTATCAAACGCACTACCTCCGAAAGTGTGGTGGTTGGTCCAGGTAATGTTACTCCTTTAACATTAGGCTTTTGCCAGCTTACACTCCCATATGAATGGAAGGAAGATTATCAGGCACTACAACCAAAGTTTCTCCCTTCTGAAACTCAACAGCTAGTTGTAAAAAAAAATCCAAGTGGGAATCAAGTCTTAAAGATTGGTAGATCCCAAATCAATAAGATAGATAGAAGAAATTATTTCTCATCAAATGCATCTTCATCTACTGCGTCACCCAAACACCCTCTTTATGTACCTGTCTCTAGACATTCAGAGTTAGACGATCATTTATTGTACCACCAAAACAAATCCACTAAATGTCGATTTTGCAAAGCCTGTATTCCTTCCCAGACTTCAAATAAACCCTCTACATCTTCAACTCCTTCTTATAGAGCATTCCACCAAAATATGGAACACAATGGACAACACTCAAATTGTCCTGAGTGTATGCAAATCTCAGCTCTGCATCAGATAAACATGATGAATTATCCATTGTTAAGAGATGATAAAGAAAAATCCACTCCACTTCCACAGAGAAATCTAGGTCCAGGAAATTTCACTCCTTATTTCAAAAACAACACACTTGTTGTTGATCTAGATTTTGTCCAATACAAAAAGATTGATTCAAAAAAATATTTTGAAATAATTCGTATGCAGAATTACTCCAACTATCAATCTGTGTGTTTAGCACAGAATCTGGATGGTGTCGCTCAAGATATTCTGCAAATAAAATCTCATGTCAATGGTATCAATGATGATTTAGAATCTATTGAACATAACCAACTGACTTTTAAAGAACAGCTTGGCCAGATCTTGGAAAAAATAGAAACCATTCAATTTGTAGTTCAAGATCTAAAAGAGTCTTTTGACAAGGAGAAAAAATATCCTCCCCCCATTCTATTCTCAGAAATAGAAGAACAAACCTCATTTAGGTTGTTCAGTTCTTCTGAGAAAAATAAACAGTTATCCTTGAAGCAATTAGTCAAAGAACTAGCTAACCCAGTTCTTGCTAGGATTGTTGAAGTAGTATTACTAGCTATTAATAAGCTTGAGCTAGTAAAGGGTCAAATATATTTTTTTAAAGTATCATATGAATCCTAACAACAAGTCTCCACTTCTCCGTATTTATACATAAAAACCTTAGAAGAAGGAGAAGGATCAAACATGCCTAGATCCTTAGATAAAGATGCAGGTGGAAATCCTTTCCAGACTGCTTGGGAAAAATGGTGCAATGCCAAATATGGATCAAGTAAAAAGGTTCCATTTGATCCTGCTAACTCAGATAAACATGCTAGCTTTAGCAGGGAAAATATTGATCCAACACCAGTGACTAACATCAATTGTACGTCACGAAATGAAATGATCATCATTTTTTAGAAATTGAATGCTTGGGAAAAAAACCAAAAATTGTTATACCGAAATCGTGTTGCATGGAATGAATTAGCCCTTAGACTAACATGGGGATTCACTGGTAATTTAGGACTTTGGTGGGACATAATTGATGAAAATGACAAGTTTATAATTATGAATGATGACAAACCCATTGATGAACTGTCAAAAGAAGTCATTCATGAATTCTATGGCAGTAAAAATATTGATTTTGACCATTATGTCAATATGTTTATGAGTCAAAGATTGTGTCATGTTAGCCAACTCCCAAAGTTTCTTTGTTCAATGTAAGATCTCCTTTATAGAACTCCAAACCCACATAATGTCGCTTATCTCGGAAAATATCTTTCAGCCATGGCTGGAAAGATAATAGATCTAGTAAGAAAAAAATTAGAACAACTTGATGTTGAAATAGAAGATCTTTCCTTAGCTAGTCTTCATGAGCACATTGTTACTACTCTTCAAAAGGAATGTCTGTGCTGCAAAACTAATAAATCTGTTAAAAAACAGCTTAGTTTTGATTCTGGTGTTTGTGATATATTTTTCGAAACATACCATTTTGGTTGTAACCAAAACAAAGGAAAACAAGAATCTTGCAAATCTGACTGTGGTTGTCTTAAATGTAAAAAGCCAAACAAATATTTCAAAAACAGATTTCCCAAGAAATTTAGCGACCGCAAACCCTTCCCCCAAAAGAATTATTTTAAGAAATGGACTAAGCCTGCACAGTCTACAAACACAAAGTGTTTTATCTGTAAGAAGCCTGGCCACTGGGCTTCACAGTGTCCTCTGCGGTGGAAGTCTAAATTTCAAACTAAAATAATGGATATGTTTGCTTCAGTATATGATCCGGCTGATTCGGATTTAGTTTCCTGTCATTCAGAACGTGAATACTTATCCCTTACATATATTGAATCTGAAACTCCTCTACAACCAGAATCTCCTGACTATTCTTCTTATTCTTCTCATTTGTCTTTAAATTTAAATTTTCTAGATCTTAAAATGATGAACAATATAGATGATCTTCCTTCTCTCATCCAGCGGAAAAATATTGTTCAAAATCATCTCTCTCAATTGACCCATGGTCAATTAAAGGTCGCCAATTGTCTTCATGCTCAACTCCAATCCCTTGATTCCCAAATCAATTTACACCAGCAGCCAAGCGTGGTGAATTTACAATACTCCTCACCCCCTAATTCTTCTTTCACACCCAACAAGACTCAGTCTAAAGCACCTCGACATTTTATCCATAATACTAAGTCGAACTTCCTACACCAAATAAATTCCTATGCAAATAAGCACCCCATAAAAGTCCTTGATGATTTAGATGAAGAAGAATATGAATTGACTACTGAAACCACTATAGATAAAACGATCAGTACACTAGAGAGTTCTATCAAAGAAAAAGAAATACTGATCAAAGAAATCTGGAAATCCTTAAAACTTGAAAAAGAAGAACTGGGCTATCTCCAGAAACAAAAGGATGAGTTGTTTGAAAAAGAAATGACAAAAACCTCAGATACCTTCTACTCTTATAAGTCTTCCTAAGATCAAACTCCAGGACAAAGTTCATTTAATCAGATAAATGGTTTTGAAGATAGATTAGTCATTACAGTTGATATAAAAGTATCTAGTTACAAGACCTATTCTCTAGATGTTCAACTTGATACATGTGCAATGAATTCTTCTTGTGCAAAGCATGGTGCCATTCCTTCTTATTTTTGGCAGCCAATCAATATAGCTTTCAGAGCTGTCAACAAGACTGAGATTAAAATCCAGTCTTTTGCTCCAGATTTTCCAATCCTAATAAAAGGAGTCAAAGTCCCTGTAAATTTTTATTGCTTTGACACAGGAGCAGATGTCCTTCTAGGACAAGATTTTGTAAATAGATGTTTTCCATTTACTATTGTAGAAAACTTTGTACAATTCACAATTCTAAATAATTCCATTTCTATCTCTAGTAAATCCTCTTTTGAAACAAAGATAGGATCAACAAAACCTTTACCTTAGGTAGAAAGGTCTGCAGAGAAACGTGCTAAAATACAGAAGATTGTAAAAAATGTTAATAACCATGGTCTTCTAGTCATTAAGGATATCAAAGATAAGATTGAAAAGGATTGTACTTCAGACTATCCTAATTCATTTTGGACTAGAGAACAGTATTTTGTTGATCTTCCCTATAAATAATATTACACTACTAAACGACAAAAGTCTTATGCTAACCATATGTCTCCAACTGAGCTTGAATATTGCAAAAAGAAATTGTTGAATTATTGCAGAGAAAATTGATTGAGCCAAGTCGAAGCCCTTGGCCTTGTCCTGCATTTTATGTAAATAAGCATAGTGAATAGAAAAAAGGAAAGCCAAGAATGGTGATTAACTATCAAGCTCTCAATGATGCATTATTACCAATAAAATTTCCTCTTCCATCCAAAGATATGTTGTTCTCCAAAATAGGCAAATGCAATGTTTTCAGTAAGTTCAATTTGAAAAGAAGATTTTGGCAAATTGGCATAACTCCTTAGGACATATACAAAACTGCATTTGTTGTTACTCATGGTCAATTTCAGTGGAAAGTAATGCCCTTTGGATTGAAGAATGCCCCGTCAAAATTCCAGAAAAGAATGGATGATATCTTTAGTCACCTGTCTTTTGTTATTGTTTATATTGATGATTTGTTAATTTTCTCTATAGATATGAAATCCTACTTATTACATTTAAAGATCGTATATGATCATTTGTTTAAGAATGCTCTAGTCCTCAGTAAGACCAAGCTCTGTTGGGATAAAACTAAGATTGAGTATTTGGGACTAATATTGTCTCAAGGATGCATTGAGTTACAGGAACATATGTTAAAGGCACTATCTGAATTTCCTGACGAAATTCTGGATACAAAGAAACTACATAGATTCTTGGGTAGTCTCAAATATATAAGACAGTTTTATGACAATCAAGCCAAAGATATAAGGATTCTACAAAATCGTTTAAAAGGAACACTACCATGGAATCCTAGCATGACTAAGGCAGTTCAGTTGATCAAACATAAGATCCAAAACCTACCCATCCTGCATCTACCTGATGTCTCACTACCGCTGATCTTAGAAACATATGCTTCCAATGAAACTTGGGCAACAGTTCCGCTGCAAAAAACCAGTTCACAAAAGGAAGAAGTGTGCATGTACACCTCAACATGCTTTAAAGAGGCAGAAATCAAATATCCTTCATCTCACAAGGAAATCCTTGCAGTTAAAAGTGGAATAAAGAAATTCAGACTCTTTATAAAACCTGTTCATTTCACAGTCATAACTATGTTGAAACATATGAAAGGTATTTTATATAACCAACGTCTTTTGGAATAGGGTAATAATCGAATTTTAAGATGGAGTCTCTGGCTTGATGGTTTTGATTTTCATTTTCATTATAAGCTAGGAAAAGATAACTACATTGTTGATTTACTTACAAGAGAAGCAACCCCTAGAAAAGTCAGAGAAATAAAGATGATGGAATCAAGTTCATATACTTCTCCTATAGTTCCTCCTGGTTTTCATTGGGTGTTAATTTGTAACTCTTGTACATTTTTTTTCTATTTTAATTGCCTAGAACAATGTATAAAATCCAGCCCAGTTTGTAAAGACATATTAGAAAGATGGGTACAAACATACAATCATTGTATCCCTAAGTCCAGGTACTTCACTCAAAGTTCTAGGATGTTTAGTGGAACAATCTCTGGAGGTCCAATGCAAGGCCATAGGTATATCTATGTTTATAGTCCATTCTTAAACTATATCGACTACTATGCCATATTCCATCATGTAAATATACAGGTTCGTGTTGGTTTCTTTTTGAATGTGACACCTTTAGCCAGAATCAAGCATGGTGGTCTGGCTGGTTCTATACTCTTCTGTGGAAATATTGTCCAAAATATGTCAGTTTCTTTGGGAATATGCGATATTCATTCAAAGTCTAGTCAAGATCTGAAATTGAAGAAGCTTCTCATTATAATGGATGGTTTGTGTTCAATCTATCCTTCCAAGGTAGTAATCAACTTGAAGATAAGACAGAGGCTCCTGATCTTCCAAGATATACAGTATCAATTAAATTCTATGGTGATCTTTGTGTACCGGATGAAGATTTGATTCCTGCTATGCAAGGGTCCCCCTTCTACAAATGCTTCAATGGACTTCCACCTTTCTTTGATCATTTTGGGTCACCTCTGTCTAGTCATATCAACTATGACAGTGATAATAATGATAGTGGAGATTCTTTTGACTCAATAGATTTGCATAATATAATAAATATAATGGAAGCATGATGGACCCATGTACTTAAAGATAATTTATATCATTCATGTCTACCGGACCAAAAGTGGTATCTTGGTTGTTTCGTGGGTTCCAGTTGAACTCCACTTTGTATTTGATTTGATTGTGAATCTAGTGTATTTCCGTAAAAGTTGGAATGGGTCCCCATATGGCTGAACCTTTAAGGGACGAGATAACAGCTGGAGTCCACCAGCTGCCCCATCCACTCGAAGGAATCTACTTTTAACTGTGAGTTGTCAGTAAGGCTCTACCGGCAACCTGCTAGGAATGCTATAAATAAATCCATACCACCTCATTTTAAGGGCATCGAGAATGAGAGGGGCAGAGGTTTGAGTCTGTAAGTATGAAGTGTGTGTGATTTAGAGCGGTGTGTATCCTCTTCACTCGCCCTTAGGGATCTTGTGAATGAAAAATATCGATCTCGTTTGTAAGTAAGTATGTGAGGATAGTCCACATAAAAAATTGCCCCTGCCACCCACCCTCTAAATACTTTATGTATTAATGCCCTCATATATGAGGGTGGGGGGAGGCATTAATAGATAGAGTATTTAATACTTTATTATGGGGAATATCCATGATATTTAAATATTGTGCAAGCTAAATTTAAAGAGAATCTGTGGTGTGATAAAGAATTAGAGGGAAAAAAAAAATTAAGATATTACATGGAGGTGGTTAACCCTAATTTTGAAGATAAAAAATATCTCTTTGTTTTCACTAGCATTAAAAAGAAAATCAATAATGCTAAAATAAAAACTAATTCTCATGAGCCACATAGTGAGATTGAGCATTGGACAATCCCCAAAACATCATGGCATGAAAGAATCTACCACCTTTGTAACACAAAGAGGATTGATTTATTATAATCTATTTTTTTCAATATTATAAAAAAATATTTTTTATTAAAAAATTATGTCTTCAAATTATTATAAAAATCATATTTTTGTAAATTCTAGATGAAAATCATTATTAGTTATTAATAACAAATATGTAACATATTAATCAATTCACAAATTAAAATTTAGTTCGTACTTATTTAAACATGTGCTTCAATGTGAATTTAGATTCACATTAAACTCTCCTAGTGTTGTTTGGTTGTGATAGCATATAGATTCACATTAAACTCTCCCAGTGTTGTTTGGTTGTGATAGCATATATCATTATAAGAAGATCTAAGATTTAATATTGTTAGAGGATGAGTCTATGATTTGCACTATTTGTGATGATTTCACTAGAATTCAAGTATAGAAAAATTGTTAGAATTGAAAATTTTCATTATTGGATTTGTATTTTTATTACAAAAATGGATTCAACACCTATAAAAATTATTGTTGTTCTTAGATTATACAATCTCAATAATTGAAATTTGTGATTCTAGCAATTCGTAACCACAATTTGGGTAAAAATGGTAAAAAAAAATGACCATAAAAAGTGGAAACCATGGAATGTTTACACTAAGCTTATTGTTATATAAGGAGTATCCTAAAAGGAAATGAGCTTAGTCTTTAATCTCCTCTAAGTTGCATAGCTAATTATTTTTTTCAATGGAGATTTTAGAAGAGTCAATCATGCTATGGAGATTTTAGAAGAGTCAATCATGCTAATTAGTTCTTAGCTTAGCAATCCTCATTATTTTCTGGAGGCTTGCAACTTTATTATGGGAAAAAAAAAGATGATCAAACTTGTGATTGATAATATTTTTATCATCATAAAATTTTATAATTTCTTTCATATTTTTCATAACTCAAAAGGAATTTAAACACTTTCAATTTTCAATTTTATAAAGAAATGAGCTTTATCTTCAATGTTCTCCTAGTTACATAAATTACATACTCTCTTTGAGAAAAGTCTATTTATTTCAATATCCCTCTCATGCAAGTTAATTTTTAGCTTAGAAATCATCATTTTTTTAATAGACTGGATGTTCACTCTTAGGATTGATGGTGTTTTTATAATCACATGGTGTTCTTTTGTCTTCGGTATTTTCATCACTTCATAGGAATTTGAACACTTTATTTTCAATTTTAAGTTTTCCAACATATGAGAGAGTTATATCATCTTGAATGTTCCAAAGTTTTAATCATTTATCAAAATCTTTTTTCCAACATCTTTTGAACAGAATATGGGTTAGGCACATTGTAGGAAAATGATGGAAGCCTTTCTAGGTAAGTTTTTCCAGCTTTTGCTTGTATGGAATATATTGTTTTAAGGCTTGAAATTCAATGGTGAACATACTGGTTTCCATGAGGAGAATAAAAGTATTGAGTGGAGAATAAAAGTATTGAGTATTGTTTTTAATTTTAAAGTTGTATTGAGTATTGTTTTTAATTTTAAAGTTGTAAGTACCGCACAAGATTATTAGAGACTAAGATCACTAGTATTAGAGACTAGAGAAAAGTGATTTCTTTTTATCTCAATACCACAATCTTTGTTGAATAGTTATAATGCAATTGGATTGTTGGATTGTTCCAAAAATTGTACAGGTGTGCCCACGAGGCCCCATATGCGGGGCACAT
The DNA here is from genome assembly GCA_010110895.2 of Picea sitchensis. Lineage (NCBI taxonomy): Eukaryota > Viridiplantae > Streptophyta > Pinopsida > Pinales > Pinaceae > Picea > Picea sitchensis. The sequence goes on from SNQJ01S0083161.1 coordinate 50,320, forward strand.
TGTAAGTGTGGGGGAGTTGAACTCGAAACCTCATGGAACTTCAATTTCACGGCACTTGCCAATTGAGCTGCCCTCCCGGGAACAAAATTGTACAATGTTATCAATATTTGCAGTTCACTTATTTTGAACCACCTAAAAAAGTATATTTATAAAATGTTTAAATTACTATTTTTTTACAATACTAAGATTCCAATTAAGTTTGTGATTGAAATTGGCACTAAGTATATACGTGAGTGGGGAGTCTCTAAGCATAATTTTTAAGAGATATTTATTCTTTTTCAAAGTCTATTAAATTATAATTATTTATTATCATCTATTCTAATGATCAATAAATAATATTTTAACTAATCAATTCTTTTTCAAATTCTATTAAATTATAATTATTTATTACTATGATCAATAAATAATATTTTAACTAATCAATTCCATTTTCTAATAATGTATAATTTAGAATGTAAATCAATTACAAATTTAATTAAAACATTAAAATTATTTATTCCATTTTCTAATAATATATAATTTAGAATTTAAATCAATTATAAATTTAATTAAAACATTAAAATTATTTATTCCATTTTCTAATAATGTATAATTTAGAATTCAAATCAATTATAAATTTAATTAAAACATTAAAATTATTTATTATCATTAATTATTATTAATTATTATTGTTATAAAAAATTTATTCTCCTTTAACCATTCAAAATAATAAAAAAGAAATATATTCATTTTTATATTAAAAAGAACAATATAAAAATAACAATTTCATTAGTAGTTAAAAAAATTAAACATATTCACAGATCACATTTGATGATAAGAACATTTTTGCACTTTTCCACTTATTTCTCTCGTCTGTGAATGATGTTTAAATGTAACTAATATCTAGCCATGATTCAAATTTGCCAATACTTCTTTTACAAGAGGCCATAATGTAATATTGACTCTTCCATATTCTCACTTGCCTACATGATAGATTAATGGAAAGTGAAGCATTGAGACCTCTGTTACTATGGGCTGGTGTACTGAGTCTGACCAGAATTATAATCAATATTAATCATCTCACACAGAAATTTTGCAGAAACTGCAGACAACCGCCTCTCTCTTTTTGTGTTTCATATTTGAAGCCATCCTTTAATTGTTGGCGTAACTGCGCAAGTAGTCCCTCACTCCACTGAAGCACTTCCAACAAATCGCTACCTAATTCCAGAACTTCCAAATTGCAGAGGTCTCCAATGACGCTCGGCAATTCTTTTAACTTCGATCCACGCAAATATAATTTTTGCAAGGACCCTTGACGTGCGACTTGGGGAGGTAATTTTTCACCTGCTTACAATATGAAAGATCTAAGAGTTTAAGCATAGTAATATTTCCAAGTGCTTCGCTGGAAATGGTCAAATTATAGCAGTTTCTCAAAGATAGATGTTTGAGTAGAGTTAAATCCCCAAATGAATTTGGAAGCATCTGCAAATTAGAAGCACCTTCCAAATCGATATACTCAAGGTTTGCTAGTTCGCCCAAGGAATCANTTTCTCAAAGATAGATGTTTGAGTAGAGTTAAATCCCCAAATGAATTTGGAAGCATCTGCAAATTAGAAGCACCTTCCAAATCGATATACTCAAGGTTTGCTAGTTCGCCCAAGGAATCAGGCAGCGACATCATTCTTGAGAATCCTTTCAAAACTAAGTATTTCAAAGAGCGCAGAGAACAAATTTCGTCGGGCAACCTTTCGACTGTGATTGTTCTGGAGTTATTCCTTATGGCAATCCTTTCGAGGTACTTCAGCTGCCCTATAGACTTTGGAATCTCTGAAAGTGGAGCGTAGATATTTAATTCTCGCAGCTGGAGAGGCACCGCCTACAACGTTGACGTCTCAACATAAGAGATCTATGATTGTAATCTACAAAATGAAATTATATTAAAATAATAAAAGCATTCTTATATATTTGCCTACTGGAGATTGATGTGACCACAGTATGTTCAATATGCTCCCCTCCACTTCTAAAACTCGTGAATTCTTCATGGGAATTGAGGAAGGCAGGGAAGAGTAGGTACAACCATACCAGCGGAGCCATATCAGATTGGGTGATTGCACCCTCCTCAATATGTTATCTAAATAACCTCCTTCGGTAGCAACAAGTCCCAGATTTTTAAGCCTGATTTCTAAACTTTTGAACGATGATAGGTGCCTCATTTCTATGTTTTTGTACCATGATTTTTCTAAACTCCATAATGCTGGAAAGCCATATTTTCTGACATGCCTGAAGACATCAAAGGAGGAACTAAACATCTTGATTCCGCGAACTTCGGTTATTACCTGTTCATTGATGAGAAGAACAAGGCAAACAGATCTATCTTTCTCTTGAAAAGACAAGCTTTAAAGATCAAAATTTAATTAAACGAAGACAAAGGCTTGAATGRTTGAACTACTTACAGTTGACGGTTGCTCCAAYAAATCATCAATAATGTTCCCCGTCCAATGCCAGAGACGACSGGGCAGCGATCCCTCTTCRGCAATCTTTCTTCCCATGTCTCTAATGTGATCATGCATTTTTATTTTATTTTCTTCATCCAACTCCACCAAACACTTGTCCTGTAGATTTYGAACTCCCACCTCGCCCAATWTTCTTATTGCCATATCTCYGTCTTCTCCAATAAAAAAGCAAGCAATATCTAAGAATATTTCCTTGACCTTTGCACTGRGAGASTCAAAGCTAAAGCTAATTTTTAGTCTGTCATGTATCTCKTCAGGTAGGACKCTRTCAAGTTCATCCAATATCTCTTGCCAGAATCTTTCATTTTTTCCAAAAACCTGAGCCCCGAATACTTTTAACGATAATGGCAGTCCACTGCAAGCGGTTACAAACCGATCTACCAGATCTGCAAATTCTGGTACTGGATCTGGSTGATGGAAGGCATAACGGCAAAAGAGGTCTTTCGAGTGCGGTATATTCATCGACTTTAGATTATAAATGGATGACTCTAAGACCCCTGATGTTGTTAGGACATGCTTGTCACGAGAGGTAACCAAAATCAAGCTATCTGGTTTAAGGATTTTCTTAATGGACAAAACCGCTTCTAATTGATCCGTATGATCTACATCATGCAGAACTATAAGAACATGACAAGATGAGAGATTCCTTTTCAGTATCCCTATACCTTCGTCACCGCTCTCAATTTTGATATCTTTTTGAGTTAGGTTCCGAAGGAGCTTATTCTGCAAGTGAGCTAGAGACATAGTGCTTGCATTTTCTCTCACATCAAATAAAAAAGAGGAACTACTATAATCTGAACTCTTGAGGTTAAAGAATTCTTTGGCTAGGGTGGTTTTCCCAAGTCCACCCACACCCACAATGCCCACAACCTTGGCCTCCACGAGCTCCCTCTCCTGCCGCTGTGAGAGCACTGTCTTTTCAAACTCTTCTAATATGATGTCCAACCCAGTGGGAAATTTTGCCACATCCAACAGAGTCTTTGGAACCTTTTTCAAAACGGTTTCCACTACCTTATCCAAGAGCTTACCTTCGTCGTCCTTGTCCCTGAATGGAATAAAATAAGCATAGAGTAAAATAAGCAAGTCAGAAACGGCTAGGTAAGTATATCATGCAGCCTATATTATCAATCCAACAAATGAACATTAGAAATCGGAATCCGAATATGCAGGTTTTCATTAGAAATCGGAATCCGAATATGCAGGTTTTCACAGTTAAACTAGATAGACCAGGACTAGAGAAACTGTGTGTTTAATTTTAAAACCTTCAACTCCAACGTTTCAAGTGGATACTCTATCCATTAAGAAAATGCGTTTCTCCAATTCTTGATTAGTGTGGGAGCCGTAGCGTGGCTTCTCTTTACCAGTTTCAGACTCCTGTGTTGTTTTCTTTTCAAGCTGCTGCAGGGCTTCAGCGTAGGCTCCCTCTTTGACCGTCCAGCGGACCACAGAAGGGTCAACCTTGTAGAACACTGGAAGAATGATGGCTGTCGAATTATTTTTCATGGGGACAAGTTCATTCAAACACCAGTTAGATTGCGCATAAATTGGAGAAAAAATTGCTACGTGGACAGAGGCATCACGGATCGAGTCTTCTATTTGGGAAGAAATATTTTGGCCCTCTTCCAATTCCTCCCTGTCCAAAAAGACGCTCAACCCTCGATCACGAAGGCGTCTGTAAAGATGGCTGGAGAAGCCGTTTTTTACATCAGGCCCGCGATGATTGATAAATACTTGGTAATAGGCAGAAGAGGAGGCAGTGGAAGAAGAAGCAGCACCAGCAGAAGCATTGTCACAGCGGAGGGAGCCGGTAGTTAGGTTTTCCATTGGGATGGGAATATGGAGATCGTATGGACTAATCAACAAATATCAATTAGATGGTGGAGCAAAGGCAGTTGAAAATTTTCATGGGGAAACGGCAAGTCTTCTTTAAAAAGATGCAGTGGACGCGTTGAGCAATAATGTGATATCGGTGCATTGGACGCGCAGAAAACGTTGCCAAGACGCGTGTGTTGGTGCACTTTTGCTCACTCAACAACACATGAAGCTACCACTCCATATGGTATGGGTAGCTTTTTTCTTACCCTTTAATAATGACTTGTTGTATTTAGAGGTTTTAATATCCTCTATTATCAATATCAATATTGAAGAAACTACATAAAATTTCTCAAAATTAAACAAAAAAATTATATTTAATTGAGATAAACAAGAAAAGTTACTTAAAATTATTTCTATTAGAAAACTAAAATATCCTTCACTTTTAGATTGCAATTTGTATAATGTGATTATCAACTTGAAATGGATAAACTGTTAAATTTTTAACTCACTCGTCAATTTAACAGTTTTAAAAAGTAAGCAATGTGCAGATTTTAAACTCAATATGATGCTTAAATAAGTGAAAAATAAGTAAATACTTATCAAATTTAACCCAGACTCTAGTGGGGACCATTAATTAGCAATCCCATAAAAACTTAAGTGGACAAAAGTTTTTTCTCAAATTTTATATGAATTTTCTTGTCAATTATAATCATATTAGTTGGAGGAAAACTTTGATGTGATAATAAAATTATATATTATAAGTTTTATCCATTTTAAAACAATTTATATAGAGTATGGAGAGTTTCACAATTCTTCATAATGTTGTTTTAGATTTCTTGATGTAAAGTGTGTATGGAGTTTTTGAAACATCCAAAATCTGGAGTGGACACTCCACCCATCATCATCAAGAACATGATGGATAGAGTGTTTACTCGAAAAGTTGGAAGTTTCAAAAACTCCATACATCATTTACCTCCAAAAATCTAAAACAACACCATATATATAATTAAAATTTTGAAAAAAAAATAATATATCAAAACTAAAATTTACTTTGTAAAAAATATATATTAAAAAAATAATAACATCATTGTACTTTATCAATTTTAACATCATTTATATAATTAAAATTTTGTTAAAACTTAACCAATCAAAATTATTTTTTATTTTATAAAAATAATACACTCAATAGAAAAACTAAAATTCATTAACTTATTAAATTTAAATTATATAATTAATAAATAATATAATATTATATTTCTCAAATTAAGGACTAAATGTTTAGCAGTTTGCCACTAGTGATATTTTTCCATATATAATCACATATTTTGTCTTTTAACTCACCAACATATATGAATTTTTTTTTAAAGATGGAATGGGATATTTTTTTTTCTAAATGATGTGATATGCATTCCTATTATCACTACTAAACATGGTTCACATTTTATCAATACTTTTAACTCACTAATATATGAAAATCTTTTTTTTTTAAAGATGGCATATATTTTTCTAAATGATGTGATATGCACTTCTAATATCACCACTAAACATTGTTCATATTTTACCAATATGAATTCTAAAAAAATGATATGCACTTCTAATGTCACCACTAAACATTGTTCACACTTTACCAATATGAATTCTAAGGGAGTATATTTTTTAATCAATACTTTTAACACTTTATCAATACTTTTAACTCACTAATATATGAAAATCTTTTTTTATGGCATCTGATATTTTTCTAAATGATATGATATGCACTTCTAATGTCACCACTAAACATTGTTCACACTTTACCAATATGAATTCTAAAAAAGGTTTATATTTTTTAATCAATACTTTTAACTCTTTTTTTATTTAACAGAAATTGGGCAAAAATTATATTAAAAAAACTGCGAAGATACGCAAGAGCAGTACATTGTCTGTGTTACAGAAATTGCAAAATTCAAAATAAACTCCCCTGAATTCTCCGAGAAGAAAATGAGGAACAGGAGTATTGCTTACTAAAACACTAAAGCCTATTGAAGTTGCTATGGTGAAAACCATGCAAAATGTTCCTAGTAATAGCGTAAAAAAACATTGCATACACTTAGATTTTGGAATTGTCCGGTGCAGGGAATTTTTCCTCTATTGGAGGCCGCAGGTTGAGGTCCAGGCGAGGAGGCCTCATCAGAAGTTGGAACGTAGTTGGTTGTGGGTGATGCAGGTCCAACCACCATTTGAAGTGCCTCTATCTGTTGCCTCAGAGCTTCGCACTCATCCCTATTTATTTGTTGTTCACTCCTATGTTGGATGGTAATCTCTTTGATGGATAGAACTTGTGTAGAAAGTGCCCTGAGCTGTAATTGAAGTGTCTGAACCATGTCTACCAGTTCGTCGTGTTCCTCCCCTGAGACAATTCGATGTGGTTGCATGCTCATCTTGCCTATATTCCTTGTTCTGTCCGATTGGAAAACATAGATAGCAGTGCACTTATGAGGAGTGGACGTTGCTCTTTTCTTTTCAGGAATGAGAATTCTAGCAAAATGAGTCGCTCCTGTTCTGGAATGCGCCATTACCCTTGTATGATTCAGAGAACTTAACCAATTTCCCATGCTTTTCCATGAGTTGCAGCCATGATCACCTCTGATGTTGGGATCCTTCATCTCGCCTGAATTTAATGTACAGTACGCTTTGTGTGTCATGTTAAACGGGTTCGCGTTGCTCCATTCTTCCCTTCCACGCTCATGAGTTGCCTAAGGTACTGCGATATGACTTCCCAAGTCAGGGGAGGATGAGATATGAAGCCACTGGACACACGCTGAGGTGAGGTAGTGGGTGCTTATGTGTCGAGAGGTGAGGTGGGTCAGGTGGTGGGGGCTGCAGAGCCACATGCTGAGGTGAGGGGGAGGGTGGTTAGGAGTCCAGGGAGGGGCATTGGAACGAAACGCGACCCAGACCATGACCCTTTTTGCCACCGTGACCCAGGCGATAGTGGCCAGGGGAGAAAAATGTCAGTTGTCAAATGTCATGGTATGGGTGTGTAGAGAGATAATCCGTTAACCACTAGCGTGCCTTGTTCCAGTTCAATTGCCAGGTTAGCTTGAGCGTCGGCCAATTGATTATTTCGTCAGAGGACATGGTAAAAGGAAATATTGTGGAAGAGATTGTCAGTTGTCGTAATTCTTTGGAGTATGGATTTTAAATGGAGGTTTGGGGGGGTGGGACCCTTTGCGTACACTCCCTATGATTATCTTGGAGTCCCCAATCACCGAAAGGGAGTGTATGTTCTTGTTTTTGGCGAGAAGAAGACCTTGGTACAGAGCATAGGCTTCAACTTAGTTATTAATAACTATGTCTAGATTCCAATGAAAAGAGAGCACTTGATTTCCTCGTGGGCATATGATGACGCCTCTCGCTCCTTCCACCCCGTATCAATACTTTTAACTCACCAATATCTAAAA
>SNQJ01S0083162.1:1557-15785 GCA_010110895.2 Picea sitchensis
TAACAATGGGCATTTCTGCCCTGGATTGTTGACTATATATAATCCTGTGAACCCTTGGATGCAAAGAAAACAACAAGTGGGAGAATGTTGGGTATGTGTTATATTATTTGCATGTGTGTGTGTGGGCGCGTTAGATTCGACAACTGCATCTCACGATCCCTCATAGTAGTGCTCTTTGTGTCGTGTGTGCCAGGCGCTTTCCTAGGGGGGTCCTAGAGGGGGTCACATATGCCCCCCCCTGGTTACGTGCAGAGTTCGGGGCAGCGCCCCGAAATTTTTTTTTTGGGCGGTTTTTGCTATTTTTAGCGGTTTACTAAATTAATCTCGGATTAAGGGATTAGGGTTTTGGTATCTACGGATTACCTAAAAACATTGTATATATTGTATGGTGAATGGTGAAATTCGATATAATGAATATAAGAAAGGTTTTCCCGATTGAGGGTTTCCGGTATAAATCTTTGTGTACTATGTGAATGAGCCATTTATTAATTTATGTTTTTCTTAAGAATCTATATGCATCGCTTTGCTTCGCAGGTTTAAAACTTACAATGTGTCACCCTATATGTGTGCCACGTACCCTATACGAACGTCGATTTCATCCATACTGATGTTGATGTCAGCAGCACAGATGTTGACTCATCCTTGCCAACTAGGCTAGGTTGACCAAAACTTTGACCACGAATATATTTTGATCCGTAACTCTGTTTGACGATTTGTTTACACTGTTGGAAATATTGTGACATGCGCTTCACGATGATGCCAATTTCACTGAGTTTTGAAGACTTTTAATTTTTACCCTTTCTCTGTGTACTAAGGCCATTCTAAGCTTCCTGAGGTGCTTCTCTGAATTCTGAGTTATCCTTAGAATTCTTTGGATCCTTTTTGGATCATTCACTGGAAATTATTACAACTGGTTGTTGTGTCATGGAGTGGTGCATCTACCACCAAGAAGGATGCTATGAACTTCAATAGGTATCGCATTGCCCCGAAAAAAATACTAATTTCAATGACATTAGTATGAACTGACCACTTGATGATGACCTTGACCTTGATGGGATCTATCTTGATTTCTCCTCCACTAATGATGTACCCAAAATACACAAATTATCACTGAGAAAACTCACATTTCTTGAGGTTAGTTAATAGATGATGTTTTTTTTTATTTGCTAACACCTACATGATGTGGTATGTGCTCTTCCAAGGTAAATCTATAAAACCATATGTCATTCAAATATACTATTACAAATGAACCTAATAGGGACATAATACATTTGAGATGCTCTCTACTATCTGAGATGAAAACCTAAAAGGGACACATAAGAGATGCTCTCTACTAGGTTGTTAGAATTTGTGGCTAGCATGTTCTTCTTCTTGGCATCCTTCTTACAGTTCTTTGTATTTAGGTCCAGATGTAGCTTCGAACACTTATCTTCAATGTGACCATTTATATTACAATGGTTGCAGTGGTTATTTGGATCCTTTCATTGATGTGCAACATTTTTCATCTATTGATGTGCAATAGTTTTCATTGATGTGCAGGGGCCCCCTCTTTCTAGCCACCGAACATAGAAGAAAACAAACAAAGAAAAATTGTCTTAAGGTGGGCCTCTCATCACAGACTTGAAGTAGTCTCTGACAAGAGCCCCTCCCCCAACTTTAAAAAAATAATAATCATAAAAATAATATTTTTTTTCCAAAGGGGCACCCTCTAGCTAGAGACTTGAGAGCCCTTCCACTAGCTACCCCTTGTCATCGACTAGAAATTTGATGATATCTTCGATCTTAATAGTATTAATATATTGAATTATCCTCCAAAAATCACATACCCAAGTAAATTAGGGATTGAAAGGAAAATTAAAATTTTTTAAGGTTTAGGAAGAAATGATTTTACTTTATTGTCTCTCCCCCTTTAAATAAATGTCATATGTGTCTCTATACTTACATCAAATGTGATACATGTGTTATTTGCCCATTTTTCTCTTAAAGTTTGTGTTGTGTATCACGGGTAAAAATGTCATATGTGTCTCTATACCTACATCAAATGTGATACATGTGTTATTTGCCCATTTTTCTCTTAAAGTTTGTGTTGTGTATCACAGGTAAAAAATTCATATGTTTCTCTATACCTACATCAAATGTGATACATGATTTATTTGCCCATTTTTCTCTTAAAGTTTGTGTTGTGTATCACAAGTATTGAATATAAATGTTTAACTTCAATATTGTAATTCATTTAAAATTCATAAAATAACTTGGAGATGACATTCATAATATCATCATCCCCAAGGTCATCTAGAGTGATATGTGAATAACCAATATTTATCAAAAAAGATGAATTTCAATCTTGTTTATCAGAAAAGTTGAATTTCAAGCTGAATTGATATCAATTTTATTTTAGAGGTGGTAAAATCTATCATACTTCAATTGTCAATGAGTAGTGATTGCATTATTATTGGTTACTATCTATAAATGTAGATTATTTCATGATTGTTATTCGAGGAAAACCATGCCAATTGAGATAATCTATTGTTATTCGAGGAAAACCATGTCAATTGAAATAATCCATTGGTTATGTATAAGGAAGTAGACTTTCACTCCTCCTATTGTGAGTATACATGGAGTGCTAAATGATATGATATACAATGTAATGTTATGTGACAAATGATATGATATACAATGTAATGTTATGTGACAAATGATATGATATACAATGTAATGTTATGTTATGGACAATTGAAATAAATCAAAATCAAAACCAACATATTAGTAAACCAAATGAACATTGCCACAAAACTGGGAGATGAACAAAAAAAAAGGAATGGTAAATCTATTATTATTATTATGATTACATTTACTGCTTATTTATTTGTAGAGAAGGGGAAGAGATTCAAGTGGTAGTGTATGTTAATATTCGATTCGACTTGGATACATTGTATGATGTCCCGCTGATGTCGAGGGGATGGGCGAGTGGATGATGGAGGCAGAATGAGGGTGCCCTATTCTCTATTCCTCATCACTTCACGAGCTTTAGTTTGGTCGATCCTGTAAGAGACACTCATGACTTCCTCCGACATTGCCTTCCCACCAGAGATGACCTTAAAGAACTGCAATGCAACATATCAATTACAATGAGCATAATCATCACCAGTAAAGTATCAATTACAATGAGCATAATCATCACAATGAGCAATGCTAATTTTGTTTTTTATACTTACAGATCTGATGCTAATTCTGTTTGTTATACTTACAGATCTATTTGTTATACTTACATATTTTGTTCACATTGTCTTATTTATTTTTTCAATTACTCTTATGCCTTTTCAATCTCTCTTATTTGTGGTTACTAACATGTATATTTTGCAAGTGGCACAAGTAATAATTCGAGTAAATGACAAGGTAACAATGGATATCACAATCTATTTCAACATGACATTAGAGCCTATAGCAACAGAACAATCATGCATTACCCATCGTCCAGTTTTTGCGAATAGAACCAACATTGATCATCAATCATGCTCAAACATGTAAGCAATGTTGAACAACAGTGAAAAACATCGATTAAGAACCAGATCAGATCCTCCAATCTACAAGGGGGTCCCACCTACTAGTATTATGTATATCATTAGCTTATAATTAATAGGCTATAATAGTACTTTGTGGGCAAATTCCTCGTTGTGATTTTAATCATCAACACAACTGTAAGTGGTGCCACAATGAGATTAAAAAATAACTTCCCGGTCTATATTCCAGTGGTTAGACTTTTTGAAGATAGTGTGGGACCATAACCTATTAGAAATAAAGGGATGTGCTTGTTTTTCCATAAACAATATAATAATTTTCACCCAACCATACGCGCAAAGGCCACCCCCTAGCACCTAAATCTTGACAGAAAAAATAATTCAGGTAGCAGACCAATCACCAACCAAGGCTAACACACCTTTATCCAAGGGTAGCACACCAAGCAAGAATAACCAGAAACCAAGAAGAAATTCTAAACCATAACCAAGATTCCAGTTGCAGTGGCTGCAACTGCACTCCCTCTCCAACAATTTGTGATGTCATAACTATCACCTTTGATATACACAAATTTGAAGCTTAACAATTTAATCAAAACTAGAACCTGAATCCTTAACTGTTATGGAGGGTGCACTTGTTCTTCTGAATACACTAAATCTGAGATTATAGCTTGGAAAAGATCTCTAGTACTTTCCCTGCAAACACACTCATTTTTTTCTAGATGATATAACTTAGATAAAATATACAAGTGCATACCTTTGAAACCTTGTAGCATCATCCAGCTTGTCTTTCAATCTGAAACTAGATATCATCTTGACAAGAAGGGATTAGAAACTCAATCAGAAGATTCAATGATTAGAACAAGCTAGAAACTCTAAAATTTCAACTTTGACCACAAAATTAATTTGACCAGAAGTGAACCTTTGACTTTGAACATACAACCTTTGACTTTGACCAATCAAACTTTGACTTTCACTTTGACCAAAGATTCAAACCTGAAGTCTTTGCTAGCAGAATATTTACGGTTCTTTGGATTTAGCTCTAGATGTAGCTTCCAACACTTATCTTCATTGTGACCATTGATATTACAATGGTTGCAGTAGTTATTCAGGTCCTTTCATTGATGTGTAATAGCTATGATATTCTTGTCTTTTCCTTTCCACTTCTTCTTCCCCTCCTTGGAATCATATTGGTGGTATTTATGTTTATAGACACTTGGTTGTCCTTTCTTATGGCCTATTTTCTCCATGTATTGTGGTTGAACACATGCTTCATCAACTATCCATTGTTTGAAGACCATCACTTTATTTTTCAAATGACTATGTAGACCCCCTAGATACTTGAGGATTACATCTGGGTTCTTAGGAGAGATACCCAACATGATCAACATCTTCATTAATTTGGTGGTGTACTCTTGCACTGTCTACCCTTTCCTCTACTTGAAGTGATGCCAAGAGATCCACTGGTCCTGTACATACCCAATAGGGTAGAATTGGGACTTGATGATGGTTTTAAAAACCTCCCACTTAGTAACTAGTGGATAACCCTCCAACCTAAGTGTCTTTACATGAATTTCCCACCACGCTAGTTCATGGCCCTCTAGTTTCAGTCGAGAAAATGAATTTTTTTTCCCTTCAACTATATTATGGACACTAAAATACACTTCTAACTATTGCAACCAATGATTCAACTTAATAACATTGATCTCACCTTGATACAACTTGATGTCTATTTTGGCTTTCATTTTAAATAGAGGTTGTGAAGGATTGATGGCACTAGAACTTGGTTTTTCTTTCTTGTGATATTTTTTTTTATCCATTTCTATGTCTTGACTATATCATTTTTTCTCATCCCATACAATTTTTTAGTTAGAGCTACCATCCTCCCCAAAAGTTCTAGACATGTTCACTAGAGACGCCATGAGCAGGGCCATGTTGCGAGAGATATCATGGAATTTCTCTTCCAGCCTCGTAAATCTCTCTTTTTCTACATCTCGAGGGTTGTTATGAACAAAATAATCCACCATGGCTAAGGTTTTGTGACTTCCTCCTTAAGTCAGATCCTAGATACTGCAACTTCCCACAAAAACCCAAAGAAAATGGATTTGATACCAATATGATCTATAAACTATTGTGGATACTCCATTGGAATAGTTCATCACAACATATCTTGTATTATTCTGAAATTTTTATTGTGTATGTTTATTTCCTTAGATCTTAGATTTATTATCAATAGCTTATTTCTCAAATTTACGAAAATAACTAAAATACAAAAATGAAAGAACAATAAAATGAAAACACCATCCACACAAATGAACACAAGATGTATCCTAGGAAATATGATATGGGATAAAACGTAGCTAGAAGGTGAGGCCTATGATTTTCTCTCTTTTCTTTAGTTATGAAAATGAAAATACAAAGAAAGGGGCACTCACTATGAGTTTCCTTAAACATTGTGGCTTGAATCACTTCTACCAACTCTTATTCTTCCATTATTATGATCTCAAATCCAAATCCTATATTATCTGCTCAACTATGGAAGAAGTACAATGCTAAAAGAATGGAATCTTCTCTCTTCATAGTGGCCCAGTGTTTAACATAGCTTGATAACCATCTAGGGTTAGGGTTTGTGAATATCTCAACCCTCAATTAGTGTTAGGTTTTGGACCTTCTAGAATATTCTTGAAAGTCCACATGTGGTTGTCCCCACATTTGTGAATAATGGGGTTCGATGTGGCATCCCCTCTACCCTAACTTCTTCCCCCATGATATTTCAAAAAAACATCATTTGATTCACCTTTGGTCACATATTTGTTTTGACACTTTCCAAGGTCATTGTTTACAATAACACCCTTCTCATGACGTCATTAGTTAACACTAAAGATTGAAACTCAAGCCAATGCTTCAATACCAACTTTTATTATTTATATTAACTTCCCCCTCATGATATTATTGCTTGACACTAAAGCGCAACTTGTATTTTTTACAGATTATAATTCCTCTTATGATATCAAATTAAAGTTAACAAGTTGATGTGTGATATCAATTTCTTTTTTCTTTTTTTAGAGGTGGTAAAATCTAGCATAATTCAATGGTCAATCTGCAGTGATGATTTTATTATTGGTTACTATCCATTGATTGTATATAAAAGAATGGTGTAGACTTTTCACTCCTAACATGTTTTCTTATGTCTAAATTATAAAATTTTAACTAATGAAACAACTTTAAACAACTTTAGATCTTTTCCATAACCAATTTCATAGCACATTTTATTATACTTGTATTTAAAAATAATACTAATACTAACCCAATATAAAATGGATTAAAGATACATTAACATAGATGTGGGTGAAATGACAAATTCAAAAAAATAAAAAACATATGGAACACTTGCATATCCTGGTAAATTGCAATTCTAAATTTAAACATGAATATTTATTTTTCAAAAATGTTAATTTAATAGAAGGAGGAATTTATAAAAAAAAAGTTATTTTTATATTTTTGAGGTAATTAAAGTTAAAAATATTTAAGGTATAAAAAATGACCTTAAGGTAATTAAGCTATTTAAATTAATAGTTTATTGTTCAAATTTATGAAAATAACTCAAACACAAAAATTACTAAGTTTTAAAGAATGAACTAACTCTTACAGTATAAGTTTGTTTATAAATTTCCCCTAAGATCGAACAAGAGAAGATGGAAAACATAAAAGAAAAGAATATAAACATAATAAAATTCAATTACTTTACTAAAGCTTAAAATGGTTGATAAACTAGATTGGTGTTATTAAATTTAAAGAGGAAAATGACGCCTATCGGCATAAATCAACCACTTTTACTAATATGATTGTGCTAGTATATATACTATTGATGACATAAAAAATGTGATATATAACTATGTTATATATGAATAGAGTTTAATGGATTCACCATATGACAATCACGACAACTCAGGGTTGTGGAAAAACTTCCTTAGTGGCAGCCATATGGTAAACAATTGTTGCTTGTTTTTTTAAAGCTCGACCACCATGAACCTCTACCCCAATTGCCATGATGAAGGAACAGATCGTTAACGGCCAAACAATTTCCTTACAAACATTCAAAGGAACCTTTTTGGTTTTGTATTATGTTGAATCACCATCAACGCCTATGAGACTTTAGGTAATGATTAGTAAGCCATGTAAATATGTCAATGTAAGCCCATTTTTCTCTTAAAGTTTGTGTTGTGTATCACAGGTAAAAATGTCATATGTGTCTCTATACCTACATCAAATGTGATACATGTGTTATTTGCCCATTTTCTCTTAAAGTTTTTGTTGTGTATCACAAGTATTGAATATAAATATTTAACTTCAATATTGGAATTCATTTAAAATTCATAAAATAACTTGGAGATGGCATTCATAATATCATCCTCCCCAAGGTCATCTAGAGTGATATATGAATAACCAATATTTATAAGAAAATCTAAATTTCAATCTTATACATTTATAACTATCCTAACTTCTTTCGTGGTGATATTTTAAAAAATATCATGATATAACATGAAAAATTTATAAGTTGATGTTTGATATCAGTTTTATTTTAGAGGTGGTAAATCTATCATACTTCAATTGCCAATGAGTAGTGATTGCATTATTATTAGTTACTATCCATAAATGCAGATTATTTCATGATTGTTATTCGAGGAAAACCATGCCAATTGAAATAATCTATTGTTATTCAAGGAAAACCATGTCAATTGAAATAATCCATTGGTTATGTATAAGGAAGTAGACTTTCACTCCTCCTATTATGAGTATGCATGGAGTGCTAAATGATATGATTATGAGTATACATGGAGTGTTAAATGATATAATATACAATGTAATGTTATGTGATAAATGATATGATATACAATGTAATGTCATGTTATAGAAGACATTTGAAATAAATCAAAATCAAAACCAACATATTAGTAAACCAAACGAACATTGCCACAAAACTGGGAGTTGAACAAAAAAAAAAAGGAACGGTAAATCTATTATTATTATTATGATTACATTTACTGCTTATTTATTTGCAGAGAAGGGGAAGAGATTCAAGTGGCAGTGTATGTTAATATTCTATTCAACTTGGACACGTTGTATGATGTCCCACTGATGTCGAGGGGATGGGCGGGTGGATGATGGAGGCAAAATGAGGGTGTCTTGTTCTCTATTCCTCATCACTTCACGAGATTTAGTTTGGTCGATCCTGTAAGCGGCACTCACCACTTCCTTCGATGTTTCCTTCAAAATTGATTGCCTTCCCGCCAGAGATGACCTTAAAGAACTGCAATGCAACATATCAATTACGATGAGCATAATCATCACCAGTAAAGTATCAATTACGATGAGCATAATCATCACAATGAGCAATGCTAATTTTGTTTGTTATACTTACAAATCTGATGCTAATTATGTTTGTTATACTTACAGATTTTGTTCACATTGTCTTGTTTATTTTTTCAATTACTCTTATTCCTTTTCAATATCTCTTATTTGTGGTTACTAACATGTATCTTTTGCAGGTGGCACAAGTAATAATTCAAGGAGTAAATGGAAAGGTAACAATGGATATCATAATACATTTCAACATGACATTAGATCCTATAGCAACATAACAATCATGCATTACCCATCATCCATTTGTCGCGAATAAAACCAACCTTGATCATCAACCGTGCTCAAACCTGTAAGCAATGTCGAACAACAGTGAAAAACATCGATTAACAACCAGATATGATCCTCCAATCTATCAGGGGGTCCCACCTACTAGTATTATGTATATCATTAGATTATAATTAATAGGCTTTAGCAGTACTTTGCGGGAGAAATCCTCGTTGTGATTTTAATCGTCAACACAACTATAAGTGGTGCCATAATGAGATTAACAAATAACTTCCCAGTCTATATTCCAATGGTTAGACTTTTTGAAGATAGTGTGGGACCATAACCTGTTAGAAATAAAGGGATGTGCTTGTTTTTACATAGACAATATAACAATTTTCACCCAACCATACGCACAAAGTCCACCCCCGAGCACCTTAACCTTGACATACAAAATAATTCTGGTAGCATACCAATCACCAAGGCTAGTGCACCTTTCTGCAAGGATAGTGCACCAAGCAAGAATAACCAGAAACCAAGAAAGAATTCCAAACCATAACCAAGATTCCAATTGCAGTGGCTGCAGCCGCACTCCCTCTCCAACAATTTGTGATGTCGTAACTATCACCTTTGATATACACAAATTTGAAGCTTAACAATTTAATCAAACCTGGAACTTGAATCCTTAACTGCTATGGAGGGTGCACTTGTTGTTCTGAATGCACTGAATCCGAGATTATAGCTTGGACAATATCTCTAGTACTTTCCCTGCAAACACACTCATTTTTTTCTAGATGATATAACTTAGATAACATATACAAGTGCATACCTTTGAAACCTTGTAGCATCGTCCAACTTGTCTTTCAATCTGAAACTAGATACCATCTTGACAAGAAGGGATTAGAAACTCAATCAGAAGATTCAATGATTAGAACAAGCTAGAAACAATAAAATTTCAACTTTGACCACAAAATTAATTTGACCAGAAGTGAACCTTTGACTTTGACCATACAACCTTTGACTTTGACCAATCAAAATTTGTCTTTCACTTTGACCAAAGATTCAAACCTGAAGTCTTTGCTAGAAGAATATTTATGGTTCTTTGGATTTAGCTCTAGATGTAGCTTCCAACACTTATCTTCAGTGTGACCATTGATATTACAATGGTTGCAGTAGTTATTTGGATCCTTTCATTGATGTGTAATAGCTATGATAATCTTGTCTTTTCCTTTCCACTTCTTATTCCCCTCCTTGGAATCATCCTGGTGGTATTTATGTTTAGATCCACTTGGTTGTCCTTTCTTATGGCCTATTTTCTCCATGTATTGTGGTTGAACACATGCTTCATCAACTATCCATTGTTTGAAGAGCATCACTTTATTTTTCAAATGACTATGTAGACCCCCTAGATACTTGAGGATTACATCTGGGTTCTTAGGAGAGATACCCAACATGATCAACATCTTGATTAATTCGGTGGTGTACTCTTGCACAGTCTACCCTTTCCTCTACTTGAAGTGATGCCAACGGATCCACTAGTCCTGTACATACCCAATAGGGTAGAACTGGGACTTGATGATGGTTTTTAAAACCTCCCACTTAGTAACTAGTGGATAACCCTCCAACCTAAGTGTCTTTATGTGTCTTTCCCACCACGCTAGTGCATGGCCCTCTAGTTTCAGTCAAGAAAATGATTTTTTTTCCCTTCATCTATATTATGGACACTAAAATACACTTCTAACTATTGCATCCAATGATTCAACTTAATAACATTGATATCACCTTGATACAACTTTATGTCTATTTTGGCTTCCATTTTAAATAGAGGTTGTGAAGGATTGATGGCACTAGAACTTGGTTTTTCTTTCTTGTAATATTTTTTTTTATCCTTTTCTAGGTCTTGACTATATCTTGTTTTCTCATCCCATACAATTTTTTATTTAGAGCTACCATCCTCCCCAAAAGTTCTAAACATGTTCACTAGAGACGCCATGAGCAGGGCCATGCTGCGAGAGATATCAAGGAATTTCTCTTCCAGCCTCACAAATCTCTCTTTTGCTACATCTCAAGGGTTGTTATGAACAAAATAATCCACCATGGCTAAGGTTTTGTGACTTCCTCCTTAAGCCAGATCCTAGATACTGCAAGTTCCCACAAAAACCCAAAGAAAATGGATTTGATACCAATATGAACTGTAAAATATCATGGATACTCCATTGCAATAGTTCATCACAACATATCTTGTATTATTCTGAAATTTTTATTGTGTATGTTTATTTCCTTAGATCTTAGATTTATTATCAATATCTTATTTCTCAAATTTACGAAAATAACTAAAATACAAAAAAGAAAGAACAATAAATGAAAACACCATCCACACAAATGAACACAAGATGTATCCTAGGAAATTCGATATGGGATAAAACCTAGCTAGAAAGTGAGACCTACGATTTTCTCTCTTTTCTTTAGTTATGAAAATGCAAATACAAAGAAAGGGGCACTCACTATGAGTTTCCTTCGACATTGTGGCTTGAATCACTTCTACCAACTCTTCTTCTTCCATTATTATGCTTTCAATTCCAAATCCTATATGATCTGCTCAACTATGGAAGAAGTACAATGCTAAAAGAATGGAATCTTCTCTCTTCATAGTGGCCCAGTGTTTAACATAGCCTGATAACCATCTAGGGTTAGGGTTTGTGAATATCTCAACCCTCAATTAGTGTTAGGTTTTGGACCTTCTAGGATATTCTTGAAAGTCCACATTGGTTGTCCCCACATGTGTGAATAATGGGGCTTGATGTGGCATCCCCACTACCCTAACTTCTTCCCCCATGATATTTAAAAAAAAAACATCATTTGATTCACCTTTGGTCACATGTTTGTTTTGACACTTTCCAAGGTCATTGTTTACATTAAAACCCTTCTCATGACATCATTAGTTAACACTAAAGATTGAAACTCAAGCCAATGTTTTGATACCAACTTTTATTGTTTACATTAACTTCACCCTCATGATATCATTGCTTGACACTAATGCGCAACTTGTATTTTTTACAGATTATAATTCCTCTTATGATATCACATTAAAGTTCACAAGTCGATGTTTGATATCATTTTTTTTTTTCTTTTTTTAGAGGTGGTAAAATCTATTATAATTCAATGGTCAATCTGCAGTGATGATTTTATTATTGGTTACTATCCATTGATTGTATATAAAAGGATGGTGTAGACTTTCACTCCTAACATGTTTTCTTATGTATAAATTATAAAATTTTAACTAATGAAACAACTTTATATCTTTTCCATAACCAATTTCATAGCACCTTTTATTATACTTGTATTTAAAAATAATACTAATACTAACCCAATATAAAATGGATTAAAGATACATTAACACGAATGTGGGTGAAAAGACAAATTCAAAAAGTTAAAAAAACATATGGAACACTTGCACATCCTTGTAAATTGCAATTCTAAATTTAAACATGAATATTTATTTTTCAAAAATGTTAAGTTAATAGAAGGAGGAATTAAAAAAAAGGGTTATTTTTATATTTTTGAGGTAATTAAAGTTAAAAATATTTAACGTATAAAAAATGATCTTAAGGTAATTAAGCTATTTAAATTAATAGTTTATTTTTCAAATTTATGAAAATAACTCAAACACAAAAATGAACTAAGTTTTAAAGAATGAACTAACTCTTAAAATTACGCCTATCGACATAAATCAACCACTTTTACTAATATGATTGTGCTAGTATATATACTATTGATAACATAAAAAAATGTGATATATGACTATGTTATATATGAATATAGTTTAATGGATTCACCATATGCCAATCACGACAACTCAGGGTTGTGGCAAAGCTTCCTTAGTGGTAGCCATATGGTAAACAATTGTTGCTTTTTTTTAAAGCTCGACCACCATGAACCTCTACCCCAATTTCCATGATGAATGAACACATCGTTAACGACCAAACAATTTCCTTACAAACATTCAAAGGAACCTTTTTGGTGTTGTATTATGTTGAATCGCCATTAGCGCCTATGAGACTTTAGGTAATGATTAGTAAGCCATGTAAATATGCCAATGTTTGAATATGTCAATGTAAGCCCATTTTTCTCTTAAAGTTTGTGTTGTGTATCACAGGTAAAAATGTCATATGTGTCTCTATACCTACATCAAATGTGATATATGTGTTATTTGCCCATTTTCTCTTAAAGTTTGTGTTATGTATCACAAGTATTGAATATAAATGTTTAACTTCAATATTGTAATTCATTTAAAATTCATAAAATAACTTGGACATGACATTCATAATATCATCCTCCCCAAGGTCATCTAGAGTGATATATGAATAACCAATATTTATAAGAAAAGCTAAATTTCAATCTTATACATTTATAACTATCCTAACTTCTTTCATGGTGATATTTAAAAAAATATTATTATATAACATGGAAAAATTTATGAGTTGATGTTTGATATCAATTTTATTTTAGAGGTGGTAAATCTATCATACTTTAATTGTTAATGAGTAGTGATTCAATTGTTAATGAGTAGTGATTGCATTATTATTGATTACTATCCATAAACGTAGATCATTTCATGATTGTTATTCGAGGAAAACCATGTCAATTGAAATAATTTATTGTTATTCGAGGAAAACCATGTCAATTGAAATAATACATTGATTATGTATGGGTAAAATCATGAAGATGGGTAACACTTTTGCTTGTTTTATGACAAAAAAAATTGTATTTTCACAAGTTCTTCAACTTCCGGCATACAAAAGTATTTTGTTTATTTAGAATTTCACTTTACAGTGAAAACAAAACTTGTGAATAATTTTGTTATATTTCTAATGACTATTTTTCAATTTTTTTTTATCTAGATTTGATATGTCAATTTGACAATTGTTTGATAGTATGTTCGTTAAACATGAAAGGAATGATAATGAGTTATTGTTTTCCACAACAATGTATCTATTATTAAACTTATGTTTTTAAGAAATGAAATATACTGCAACAATCTACAGAGACTCTATTTTATTATGACTATAACTTTGAATCTAACGG
>SNQJ01S0083163.1:8476-24623 GCA_010110895.2 Picea sitchensis
GAAGAGGACAACGATCCATGGTTTTTTTGGAGGAAAGTTGATTTTGACCTTTTTGTCAAATTTTTCAGTAAAAGGTAAAATATTCAAAAAGGATGCTTGGATTGGATGATGCAATTCGAGAATTTTTGCCAAATTTAAAGTTACACTACTCATTAATGTTCAACCATACTTAATGTTGACGATCTGAAATCTGAAGATAGCTTTAGGGTGAGAACCTTTGGTTGTTGGAATAGCCTCCTCTTGCAAGTGTAAGTTAAAATATGGAATCCTAAACTTCGAAGAAACAAAACCACGATCCGTGGTTTTGTTTCTTCGGAGTTTAGGATGAGAAAGAAGGTTGCAGTGGATCCGTGGTTTTGTTTCTTCGGAGTTTAGGATGAGAAAGAAGGTTGCAGTGAAGAGGACAACGATCCATGGTTTTTTTGGAGGAAAGTTGATTTTGACCTTTTTGTCAAATTTTTCAGTAAAAGGTAAAATATTCAAAAAGGATGCTTGGATTGGATGATGCAATTCGAGAATTTTTGCCAAATTTAAAGTTAAAAGTACAACACTTGCTATAAACCTTGCTCAAGAGTCAAAAGATTTGTTAAAGACTCAATAGCCTGCCTTTGTAAGGAGGCTTTATGTTCATCATTTTTCCCCAAAAAAAGGAGAATACAAGTCTAGTTGAAGACTGTGTACTGCCTTGCCTTTGTAAGCAGGCTTTATGTTCATCATTTTCCCCCTAAAAAAAGGAGAATATAAGTCCAGTTGAAGACTGTACTACATCTTTCAATAACAAGTAATCATTTTTTTGGTCATTGTCCTAGAACTGTCCTAAAATCAGAATAAGGAGCTCTAAGGTACACATTGTATTTGTGTGATTGTGTACTATTTTGGATGTGTGCTACTCTTTTTTGTATCTAGTCTTAGCACTTGATTGCAATTTGTCACAACACACATGGTGAAACAAGGCATAAAGACTTGATCAAAATGAGATATCAAATCAAACATCCACAAAGCAATGTGTAATATCATGTAAAAGGTCAAAGAGTTGATTATTCCTCAAATTTTCAATGTAAAAAAATTCAAAGGTCATCCATATATGGTTCAAGTAAAATATACTTCAATTGGCAAATGACAAGATGAATTAATTCAAGTGTCTTTTCAGAACAATAGTGTGCTGGGTCCTTGAAATTGAAGCATAATATTGTTATTGAATCTAAGTCATTGAATTGTAAAAGGCTAGAGTTGCAAACCCTTCCAAAAATCAATTATGAGAGGATATGCCTGAAATTTGAATAAGGAAGTTATTTTCATCAAAACCAAATCATTACAAAATCAAACTTTGGGGTGCATTATCAATAGTACCCTATACCCTAAGGTATCAATAAGACAACCAAGCGTGACATAAGAGCAAGTGAATGTGATATAAAAAAAACAAGTGCAAGCAAGCGTGACAAGTGTAAAACATAAAAAAATGGGTAAAAAAGGAAAGCATTTGCAAAACACCAATCAAGGAATTACAAGACTCCAAATTGATATGAAGGATCAGCTGATTGAAGCACTTGAGCTAAAATTAAATCAAATGGAGAAACAAATTCAGAGCATGGTTGATGCCACATGTGCCAAAATGACTTCATGCAAATAACAGATGTTACTTGTGCAACAGATGACCTCACACAAAAGGTTGATGCAATTTGTGACATAAAAAGACCTAATGCAAATGGTTAACGCTACTTGTGATACACATGACCTAATGGCAAATATAACGACAACACAAGAGATAGATGATGATTCTTTAACTAGTCATGAGATGGAATCATGCAGTGGACTAATGAAGGAAAGTCTTGTTGAAGATGAGTCACAAGCAAATGCACGGAGTGATAGCATCAACACCAAATGTGAAATGTGAATTTGAAGACACAAAAGAAGAACAACAAGAATTACAAAATGATATTTCCAAGCTGATTGTCAGACCTTGGAAACAATTGTTATTGAACAAAAATCGACACGGTTTAGGATATGACAAAGGAAACAGCTTTCATATCCCAAGTTACTCCAAACAAGTTCAATTTGTGTGCAGGATTTCTTGATAAAAAGACTTCAGAAGTTAATGAAGAAGTTAAGAATCTTGATAATAGTGTCAACATTGTCATAGAGTTCGTCATATGGAGAATCACTTTCTTGATATCCATCCTTGTCTTCNCTTTTAAGAGATTCAGCTGTGAAAACAAAATTCATGTACTGTGACTGATATTGATTTGACATCTATGTATTGTAAATTTTTTAAATAGGTCAAAGCGTGGGAAGTCTGTTTTAATTATGGATGAGGTTGATGGCATGTCTGGACGAGACAGGGGAGGAGTGTCAGATCTTATAGATAGCATTAAAATAATCAAAATTCCTATCATCTGTATCTGCAATGATCGCTATAATAAAAAATTGAAAATCCTTGTTAACTATTGCCTCCCTCTGAATTTCAGGAAGCCAACTAAACAACAGGTAATTAAGTTTCTTGTCAAGTTTTCTTCATTTTTTAAGATGATTTCCTCTATATCATTTCTTTCCTATAATTTATCTCTTCACATCTTTATGAAAAGCATGGCAGGATCTGAAGAGGAACCTAGGAAGATCAGTTTGATATTTTGTAGGTCCAGGAGGTGGTTCTTCCACAATCTCACTGTGTACTAATCATTATTTGAAATTTTTTCTAGAATTATACCACTACAATGCTCCTTTACCATGGGATGTAAATGCTGTCCTCTAGCAATGATCAAAACTCCCTGGCACCAATAAAACTTCAAAAATCTGCCAGTTAGACTATTGAGCACTGTCCTTTGAGGAGTATACTGCTATCTACTAATTGTGGGGACAGAAATATGTTGGAAATTCTCTTGTTTGCCTAAGGACAAAAACTATATGTAACCTCTTTCACTAAAGTGCTCAATCTCCAAAGATCTCTGTTTTCTGATTGTATCACCCTAATCTCCTCAAAACAATTTGCTCAAATAGACAAACCCCGAGCCCAATTAAACCATGGATAAACCCTAAGCCCAATTAACCCATCAATAAACCCCTGTGTGGAACCCCTAAAATCCTACCTCTGGCAGCAAGCTCTCTTTAGTCCAGGCCTTTCTCTAGAACACATTATCAGACACGTCATTGGTAATTCCATAGCGATTGATTCAGGCTCCTCCCTCTGGAGCACATAATGGTAAGAGGTTGCTTGGCCAACGAGCTCTTCTCATTATGACCTGACTTGCTTTCTTTGTTCTGCTTTACATATATATTCTTCACTGCATGATTGTCAGTTCATCCTCACTTTTACACTCATACCTGGATTGTTTTAGTCATTTTTGTTAAATTTATAAGCAACTGCGAGAGCCATTCTCCTGAAGGATGGCTAAGACCCTAGACGAGGTCTGGGGCCCCCAGTGCACTCCTGGGGTATTTGGTCTGGGACCAAATAGTCAGTGCCATGGAAAAAGACCCTTCCTAGGGCCCCCAATATCTGACTGGGGTTCTTAGTCTGAGACTAAGTAGATAAAGCCCCTAGATATGTCTAGGGCCCCTGGAAATGTCCAGGGTACCCATGCCTCAGGCATGGGTTGATCCATGGTCTTGTATCATGGTGGAAAAGACCCTTATGAGGGCTCCCAGTATACAACTGGGGTTCTTGGTGAATAACCAAGCAGTTAAGACCCCTGAGAGGGCCCCCAGTAGATGACTGGGGTTCTTGGTCTATGACCAAGCAGTCAAAGCCTCTAGATAAGCCTAGGGCCCCTGGAAAAGTCTAGGGTACCCATGCATATGGCATGGGTTGATTCTTGGTCTATGACCAAGCAGTTAAAGTCCCTAGATAAGCCTAGGGCCCTTGGAAAAGTCCAGGGTACCCATCCATATGACATGGGTTGATCCTTGGTCTCTGACCTTGGTGGATAAGACCCCAGGAAAAGTCCTGGGGCTACTTGATTCTCTATCAAGTACTTGATGGTACATGACCTTCCTTGAAGAAGGACATAACCACAAGANCACCTTGCAAACCCTCCTTTACCCTTGCATGATTGGTTTGGGGTTTTGTTGTCTTATTAAAGGGTTAAGTTTAAAGTTAATTTTTAAATGTTTATTATCACATGTTTAAATTTTAATTTAAACATGTGATTCTAATGTGATTCTAATCTAACCCTTACCCTAACCTAAATACTATATATTAAACCCTCCCCCTCTCACCTTTCACTCACTCTATTTGTTCTAGTGCAAGCGTTGATCTCTCTTGCTAGCTCTGATCTCTTCTGTTGCTGCGGCCTTAGTGTGCTTGTGTAGCTGCGGCCTCCTCTAGTGTAGCAGCGGCCTCCTCTTTGTGCTTGCAGCAGATCCGGCCTCCTCTTGTGGATGTATGAGCAGCCTTCCTTTCAGATCCGGCCTCTTCCATTGACTGATGTTTGAGGTGTGTGCTAGGTGAGGCCTCCTGTGTATTTTCTGCAGGTGTAAGTGCAGCCTCCCTTGTTATTGCTGGTTGAGGTTTTATGTTTCAGTGTGTAAGAAGAATGCGGCACCCTTAGCCTTCCATTGAGTGCAGATCCTAGAAGTTACGGCCCTGTTATGTGCACAGATCTTAAGGGTTTTGGTACCCCTCTTTTATGTCTGCTGTGCGGCCCTCTTGCTAGGGTAATTTCTTGTGGGTGCCATTTGCTGAAGGCTCTGTTTGTCCACTGCTGAAACAAGGGTTTATACACAGTCCAGTTTTCAGATCTAAAGGTTTCTTGGGTAAGGGTTTTACTGTGAGAGGGTTTGGGCTTTTGATTTACCTCTGTTGGGATTTGTGTTTTCTCCCTGTGGCCCTATTGCTTGGTGGCAAGAAAGTTCCTTCATTCTTTGGCATTAAGATCCACTATAGATCTATGAACTGAACCTTTGTCTGAGCATACTAAACTGGTCCTACACCTCTTGTGGTTACTGTGCTATCTTCAGAGGTAAGGTTACTGTACCAGGTATGTATCTTACTCATCTTTCTCTGATTTGGTTTTGATTCTACTACAGTACTGTTTAATCTAGTATGCATTGTGTAGATCTAAAGATATACTCTGAATTTACAATTTATTCTATTGTGAAATGATTAAACAAATTGTTAGATCTGAAATCTGTGGTTAGTCTTATAGATCTATTGTCTTTCTCAGATCTGTTACATTAGATCAGAGTACTATCTCTTTAGATCTGAGCTTCTATCAGAGTTTCTCTTTTAAGTTTGTTGCTGTCCTTCATAGATCTACATACTATGTATTCTATCTCTGATTGAGTTACAGATCTAGCTGTTTTGATCATTGAAATTTAAAAGAGATCACTGTTTTGCAAATTTAAAACTAACAATATCAAGAAAGAAATATGATTCAAATAGGCCCTTGCAACTAACACTGAACGGTGCAATCTAGTTTCCTGCATTAACAAGGAAATTCTTATGACAATAAAATTAGAGCCTCTCAGAAAGAAGCTTCATAGAGAATATGACAAAAAATGTCGCAAGCAATCTAATCTAACAAATGCAACCATTTCATGCAAAATAATGTTTGCTTATGCAAGATAAGTTATCCCTGGCTCTCCCATGATAAATCGGGAGACTGGGAAGAAATATAATGAAATAACAACTTCAATATCCATGGCATGGACTTAGTGACTCAAAGTTTCAAAAGTAAAAATAATCCTACTCGAATCTCAAAATACACAAGGACAGAATTAAAATCATCAGATGTCCCTTCTCATCACAAAAATAAGAAGAAAACCAGGTAACATAGCTATGCGTGCTGTTTCTGAAAGAGGATTATAGCCTATATAGTGCCAAAAAATAAAAACAAAACTCAAAAATGGCTTTGGGCTTATTCCTGCTCTCGCAATTAAAAACAAAACCTAATAAGATATTCTTATAGGTTTTGAATTTTAAAGCCAGTAAATAAGCTTGAGAAAGAACTTTGACTGCTATTATTGGGGAGCTATAAAGGAAATAGAAATTACACACTTATTTTTTTAGCTACATCAATGCTTATGACGAGAGAAATGATTGTCATTTGGATTTCTTCTTCCACTGAAAATAGCTACAGCTGCTCGTACCGGAGCCTGCAGTGGAACTCTTCTCTCCTTGGCCCCAAAGCTAATCTCTTCAATGCTCAGCATGTTTATATCCTGCTTAACAAAACATTGGACATAAGATACTGAAGAAACTACCTTCCTAGTGTTGAATCTGATTCCATTATCCCAATGCCTATAAAAGTGTTGATTAGAAAGCCGAACTTACTCGATTTGAAACTGTTTTTTTGGTTTTGGGGTACAGAAGTTTGTGTGCGAGCTGATCTTCCCGCAGAATGGGATTTCTGGTCACCGCGTCCCTTCCACCTTTAGGTTGAGGAAGTGAATACTGCAGACAACAAAATTACATAACTATGATCATTAAGCCCAGTTCATTTCAAATGATAAGATATCTAGCAAATGAAACAGATATGGCAATTTTGCAAATTATTTAAACCAGGGAATCCATGAGCAAAGCTGTTGCAAAATAATTATTGAAAAAAAAGGCCCAAGAAGGAAAGATTTAACCTCCACTGGCAAAAGTTCAAGAGCTGCAAAATATGATGGAAAGAGAGGACACATTAAGGGAAATTTCTAGTGGTAATGACCCCGGTTTGGTAAACTAGGAAACTGCGTGAGAATATTTCATTTATGGCCGCGTGAGAAATCCTAATGATTGAGATTAAACCCGGGAGATAGATGTTAATGAACCAATTGATCATTAGCTTATAACCTGTTGATTGGGAGAGCATATTCACATTGATGGGGAGAGCACATTCATGTTACATTAAAGAAACAGTTCATCTAATATGGAGCTTGGTAAGAACTAGCCAGGAGATGTCTCACTATGCAGTACGCTACCTCAGCTAACGACTTTTTTTATGGGTCTAAAATAGTAGGAAGGCCAAGGAAATAAGTAGGAAAGGAGATATATGATGACAGGCAAAAGTGTGGACAAGGAAATAAGTAGAAAAGGATATATATGACGACAGGCAAAAGTGTGGACCAGGATAGGGGCAAGGGACAAAGGCTAAGTTGATGATAGGTTGTTATTCTACTACCCAAATTAGCTTTGTACATACTGTACCCACAAGTGGGTCCAAATAATAGTAGACAATTCCTTATCACCTCGTAGTAATTTAAGATTGTGTCATGTTACTAGATTTCAATTTAACTACCAACTGAAATTATTTGTGAAAATAACCAGGGCCTTGCATGACTCACTGATAAATCAAAAGCCTAACACAAATAGCTCAATTTATCAGTATCACAATTCCACAGTGAGATAGAGGATACCTTGTCACAAGCTTGTGAGGACCCTAAATTTGCCTATAAAGTTGATTTCATTCTTCTAGGGTTTTCGGTTATAAATTCCAGGTCCTTGTTTAGTGATTTTACAGTTTCACTCATCCTTCGTAACCATTTTTATCCCATGATATACAACACGATGTGGCTGTGGTCAATAGGAACAGAGTGCGCTAAATTACAACGAAGTTTCCTGAACCCCAAGTGACTTTCTAACTCTTTAAAGTCTCAAGTGCTCCAACCAGCAGATAGTAATTCATTCAGTACCCAAAACTGCTTTTTCTTTCTGATACAATTTAGCATCCTATTTATNTGCGCTAAATTACAACGAAGTTTCCTGAACCCCAAGTGACTTTCTAACTCTTTAAAGTCTCAAGTGCTCCAACCAGCAGATAGTAATTCATTCAGTACCCAAAACTGCTTTTTCTTTCTGATACAATTTAGCATCCTATTTATTTTCTTTCCTTCCTTGAAGGTTAGGTATTCAATCACAGTAAAACTACATTCTTCCAATTGCCAGCGAACTAGAAAATAAATGAATGGGAATCCCAAAATTATTCTCCAGCAATCCTTGTAAGCAAAAGATAAAGACTTGATAATTTGTAACTCTATCGAAATAAGCTAGGAATAACATGTAAGAACTGCCCCAGTAAGATCGTAGCAACAATTTCAAGCACACCTGGCTTGACTAGTTATCTCAGAAAAGAGAAAGGATGTCAAATCCTTGTGCACCGTACATTAGATTCAAGACGTTAGATTCCACTTCATGGAGAATTTAAACAGGGGCCATACAGAGATCATGAGTTCTCAGATGTAACTTGCCACTTCAATGGGAATCATATTTTAGTATGTACCCAGACATTAGGATTGGCCCTTACATACTTTAGATCTGAGAAAACTGGGAATTGGAAATCATGTATCCAGAAACTAATTCAATCTCCCTGTATCAAACTCATTCCAATTAAATGCTGGTGTTGCATGTTCACAACCAAATCTTTCATGATTGTCAGAACTAGGAGAGAAGGGACGCATGCCATGCTGGAATTGTGATGCCCAAATAAGCTCAGTTCAACATATTCTAATCTATACCAAATCCTATTCAAGTGCACAAATACATATAGCACCAGGAAACTTCAATTAGCAAATACGATTTGTACTTTGTTTTATCTGCCTTTGTAAAGATGATGACACTGTATCAAACACCTTCTACAGTTTTCCAGCCTTAATGAAAGCAGGTTGCCACTTCAAAATGAAATTGGAACTCCTGACAAAAGTAGGCCTATTGTATGTATATCTTTTGGCTAAGAGGCATCTAGAAATATTTGAATTCCTAACGTTTCGGGTGAAAATTGTACCCGTCATCAGGGAAGAAAATATAGTAGAGAATTATGTTCAAGAGTAGACCTGGCCTAAGTAAGCCTGCAAAATTTTGGCAAACTTCTGTGTACCTTTTTTTTTCTTTTTTCCAAGGAAAACCTTGCAGAATCCCCTCCTCTTCACCAGAATATCCAGATAGAAGACGGCTCAACCGCCACCAACAATAGTGGCTGGTAACCCCGAGGAATTCTACCAGATTTGAACCTATGACTTATCGCCTCCTCATCGACAACATGTCTTGTGGGAATATTTCAACCAATTGAACTAACCCTTGGGGCTATTCTAATAAGTAACTACATTCACAACAGGAAACTGTTTGTTGATGGTGGGTCAAATTGATCCCAATAAAAGCCCAAGGCATTTTTAGACCTTCCTATCTTTATGGTAGTGGCGTGTATTTTCTTTCCAAATCAAACTTCTCCATTAGGCATTCCAAAGTTCAATGCATATAAGTACGAAATTATTTAGATGACAAATGAACTGGCAGTAATTTTCTCCCTTCAACGCAATAATACTAGGGAGCTCGACATACAAAACCCAAATTTATGATCATGAATTTTGCTAACACTTTTAAGGGTTCTTACATAAACAAATACACTGCCTCGGGTGTTAGATGAAGGATTTTGCATAACAGGCACAAAATATTTTCTGCCTCAATTGAGCCTTAAATTTCATCCTAAATCCAAGTCACATACCACTTTCATCGGTGACCAAATCCCCAAGGCTCTTCTATCCCAGGGTGTCATGAGGAGTAAAAAAAAGATCAAAAGACCATTGACAAAGAAGAAAGAGGAAGTGAAATCGAATTCTCCATGAAGATGCGATGCGGAGTACCAACAACTAGATAGTAAGACACACACTTGGGTTAGCTTTTTCAAACAAGTAGAGAAGAGCTTAATGATCAGTCAGTAGCTTAGTCAATTTAAAAACCTCCCCTTGTTGGTTACTAGCAAAGGTCTTTTTTTGAAAGGCCATGTGAAGAGGGGCTTGCAAACCATTCTTGTTGCTTAAGCAAAATTTTGAGTATCCAAACTACAATACTTGGTGCCATCTATCAATGAAGAAGAATGCAATTGACCGTATCCAAAAATTTCTTTCGAATCATGAAATTCACCATTCCATTTTTTGCAACAATGTATAGCGAATGTGATGGAAGTCCCCCACATACTCAAGGACATCCCCTTCTAAACAAGAACTCCCCCCTGTAGTCCCTGAGGATAGGGAAATGCAATTAACAGATCACTCACAAGTGGGGACAAGTTCCCTTGCAGCATTGATTGCAATACTTGGCCACTAAAATGCCTTTCCAAGGTCTTTTGAGTTCAGGTCTTAGATTCCAAATGAATATGGCTCCCATAGCCATATTCACAAGGTAAAACTTCCCTTATCCAAGCCTCTCAGTGACTCAAAAAAGTGTTTTTCCCAATACGCTAGCATAAATTTCTCCTCTTCCTTTTTGGTTCCTCTTAAGAGGAATGGTCTCATAAACTCTCCATTGTATTCAGAATTCCTAATCAAGTTATCAATATGAACTTTGAAATATATGAAGCAAGTTTGGGATTGATTTGATCACATGAACTTAACAAGAAAAACTACAAGGTGAGCTTAGGATTGATTTAATTAGTCGAACTTGACCAACTAGGAGACATGAGTTAACCTATGATCTTATAATCCTATTGTGGGTTGAAATTTGTCCACTGAATTTTACATTAGCTCATTCTTTTTTGCCATATCCCTATCAATATCCTCGAGGATGCTTTCTTTTTGTATGCCCAAGATTATGCATAACCTCTTTAATAGATTTATCTCGATCATAAAGAAATACAAGTAATTTTTGTGTGTCCAAGAGACCGCCTATTGCCTTCATAGATATTGGAATTCCATCTAGTGGTTTTAGCTTCCTATATGCCACCCATACCTAAGAGAAGGGTGCCATCTACAAAGTTCAAATTGTTAATAACTAACTAGCCAACCTCTCTAGGTGATTTTCATACATCCCAATGGTTCTTACAGTGTAGCTAAGTTGCAGGAAACACCTAGTTTGGCCACATCCCAATACCCAAAACGCCTAGAAACGCCAAAATGAGTATGAAATGCCTTGGAAACATCGCCAATCGTATCATACGACGTTTCCAAATTGTCCTGGTACTCGAAACACCTAGAAACACCTAAAAGGGTGTCTTGTGCGCTTATCTTGGTAAAGGTACACTCTATTGGTATTGTGTTGCAGTTGCAGCAGTGTTGTTTCTGGTTAGGGTTTATCTGTTGGTTCTAGTGTGGACTTGCCAGAATCATTCTCTCTAAGAAAAGGTTATTTGCTCGAAGGTGGAATATGTGAATGCCTATGGTTGGGTGACAATGATGTGACATTGTCTATGGTTAATCGAGCATATCAAAATTTTAACATGTCATCAAAGTTGGTTTCCTTCGTAACAGTCTAACCGTTGGAAGGAAGATCCTCAGTTTCCCCCATTGTCAAGCTCGTTGAGCACTTCTGCACCCACCAAGAAGGTCGCCTAAGTAGGGTGCATCTCTTCCCCGAATCAGATCTGCAAATTTATGAAGTTGAGAAATTAGGGTTTTCTCATAAAACCCTAGGTCAAGGCATCTGGCATTTAAAGGTTGAGTTGAAGTTGATTCTTGGAGAAAGGAGGTTGCCTTGGCATAGCGCACCCACTAGTAAGTTCAAATTCCATTTCTACAAAATATTGATTTTTTTGGTCATATTTCCAGTGCTAGAGGCAAAATGACTATCAGTACTAAGCTTGATGAAAAGCTTGAGGGTGTTGACAACTTCCGAGCATGGAAGTATAGAGTGATGCTCATTCTAGAGGAAAATGATCTAGAAGGTTTTATTGAAGAAGAAGTTGTAGAGCTAGAGGGAGATGAAGCTAAGTCAAAGCACAAGAAGAATCTGGTTAAGGAAAAGAGGATCATTGTAAATTCTATCAAGGATCACTTGATCCCACATGTCTCATCATTGAAGACCCCGAAACAAATGTTTGATGCCTTATCCCGATTGTATGAAGGCAAGAATATCAACCGGAAGATGACCTTGAGGACACAACTCAAGAATGTGAAGATGCAGAATTCAGAAACCATTCAATCTTACTTCACAAGGGTGTCTCAAATCAAAGAACAACTTGAAGCTATTGGAGATAGTTGAAGTAGCGGAGCTAGTAAATACTACAATGAATGGTCTCCCAAAATCTTGGGATTCAAGGAATCTATTCTAGAAGAAAGCTAACGAGAAATTCAGCAGGTTGTGGGAAGATTGCACTCGGGAAGAAGGTAGACTAGCAGCAAGAGAAGAGAAGTTGGGCAATGATGATCAAGCTCTAGCAATACATGCAAGAAAAGGAAAGAGAAGGAAAGAGGATCATCCCCCCAAGAACTTTCAAAGGTCATGAAAGTCTCAAAAGGATTACTCTAGCTACAAATGCTATTGTTGTCAAAAGATGGGACACATTGCAAGAAATTGTCCTCTCAAGAAAGAGCAGGCCAGAAAAGGACAAAATAAGAGACGTCATGCTCATGTTGTAGAAGATGATGAACCTGCTCATAAAAGAACAAAAGATTATGATTCAAGTGAAGAACATTTATTGATATCAGCTCTTACAGGAACAATCACTCATGGAAGAGACACGTGGCTAGTTGACAGTGGTGTTTCTAAGCACATCACCGGTTACAAGAATTCTCTCTCGAATCTGGTTCAGAAAGATTCACCTCATAAGGTGAAGCTTGGTGATGATTGTCAATATCCCATCAAAGGAGTAGGAGAAACCTCCTACAAGTGAAATTCTAAAAAACACTTGAAGATAAAGGATGTCTTGTATGTACCCGGTTTGAAGAAAAATCTCCTTTCCATATCAGCGTTGGAAGAGAAAGGATTCACAGTCACATTTATTGATGGTGAAGTTCTCATGTGGCCAAGAGGAAAGACTCTTGATGATGCTATTGTGATTGGTGTCCAAGAAGGATGTCTATACAAGTTAAAGGGACACTCAAATTCAGCACTAGTACACAACACAGTAAATCCAAGTGAGCTATGGCATAGAATGTTCGCTCACTTACACTACAAAGCATTACCAATCGTAAGCAAGATGGTAACAGGTTTGCCAGAGATTCAGGTGGATCATGAAGGAACATGCAAAGGATGTGCACAAGGCAAGAACGTGAAGAATTTGTTTCCAAGCAGCGACAACAAAGCCAAAGGAGTTTTGGACATCGTGCATTCAGACGTGTGCAGACCAATGTTAGCCACTTCACTTAGCGGGTATGTATATTATGTTTCATTTATTGATGATTTCTCACGTAAGACTTGGATTTATTTCTTAAAATCAAGTGGTGAAGTATTTAGCAAGTTCAAAGAATTCAAAGCTCTTGTAGAAAATCTTTCTAAAAGGGAGATAAAGACCTTGAGGTCAGATAATGGAGGAGAGTTCACCTCAGATGACTTCAAAGCATTCTGGAGAGAAGTTGGGATTAAGAGGGCGCTCTCTACTCCCTACAATCCTCGACAAAATAGGGTAGCAGAAAGAAAGAACCAAACAATAATGGAAGCAGTAAAGGAAATGATTCTTGATCAAGACTTTGCCTATGCACCTATGGGCAAAAGCACCAAGGACTGTTGTTTATGTGCAAAACAGAAGTCCTCACCGTGCACTTGGGAATAAGACACCAGAAGAAATGTTTACAGGAGAAAAGCTAGAGGTCAACCACCTGGGGATATTTGGTTGTCCAGTATATGTGCATGTTCCCAAGGATAAGAGATCAAAGTTGGATCCTTCAGGCAAGATGGGTGTATTTGTTGGATATAATGAAACATCGAAGGCATATAGAGTCTACATCCCTTGTTACAGATAGTTAGAGATTAGCAGAGATGTTACCTTCGATGATGATGCAGCCTTCAGTAGATCAAGGCAGCATCGTATACGTGAGATCCATGATGAGGAACCCGAAGCGCCTAGAGTTACAGACTGAGATGTTGGTAATGATGTTGTGCCTGAGGAGCATGGTCCAAAGGACCATGACATGGCAGAACCACAAGACCTGCAAAAAAAATACAAAGAAAAGAAGACCAGTTTGGGCTCGTGAAATTATTCAGGATGCCGAGAAGTATGGTGCCCTTGATGGATCTTTCAGAGAAAGCAAGAAACCTCGACCATATTCCAGTTATGTGGCATTGTTATGTGATATCATTGATGTTGAGCCTACCTGTTATGAGGAGGTTGCAGAAAAGAAAGTATGGAAGGATGCCATGATTGAGGAATACCAGTCCATCATTAAGAATGATGTCTGGGATGTGGTTCCGAGGCCTAAAGAGAAATCAGTTGAGTTCCAAATGGATTTACAAGACAAAATACTCAGCAGATGGCAGTATCGAGAAATACAAGGCACGGTTTGTGGCTTGTGGATTCTCCCATAAAGAAGGAATAGATTATGCAGAGACATTTTCTCATGTGGCGAGGTACACTTTGATTAGAGCTATCCTTGCAATTGTTGCAATGATGAAATGGAAGGTACATCAAATGGATGTGAAGACAGCCTTCCCGAATGGTGTAGTGGAAGAAGAAGTGTACGCGGAGCAGCCACAAGGATTCAAGACACATGACAAAGAAACTCATGTGTGCAGATTGAAGAAAGCCTTGTATTGGTTGAAACAAGCACCCAGTGCATGGTATAGTAGAATTGACAATTTTCTTATGAGTTTGGGCTTTACCAAGAGTAAAGCAGATCCTAATCTTTACTACAAGGTTGAGGATAGTGGACCAGTGATATCATTGTTCTATGTGGATGACTTGTTTCTAACAAGGGACGAGAAGCTCATCACAAAGTGCAAGAAAAAGCTTGCATCTGAGTTCAAGATGAAAGACCTAGGTATGATGCATTACTTTTTGGGTCTAGAGGTGTGGCAGAAACCGAATGAGATTTTCTTGTGCCAAGGAAAATATGCGATAGAAATCCTGAAGAGATTTGATATGATGGATCGTAAATCCATGCCCACACCGATGGTGACAAACTTGAAGTTATTGAATGATACTTCTTCAGAGACAGTGGATGTCACCATGTACAAGCAGATGATTGGTTCGTTGATGTATTTGGCGAACACTAGGCCAAATATATGCTTTGCGGTGAACACTTTGAGTCAGTATATGGTTGAACCAAGACGTGTTCACTTGGTTGTGGCAAAGCATGTGTTGAGGTACCTAAAAGGTACAGTCGATTATGGACTCCGATATGTTTCGGATCATAAGATAAGACTGCAAGGCTATACTGATTCAGATTGGGCCAGTAGTGTCATAGATCAAAAGAGTACATCTGGATGTTGCTTCAGTGTGGGGTCAGCTATGATATTGTGGCTCAGCAAGAAGCAGACTAGTGTGGCACTTAGTACGACCGAGGCAGAATACATAGTAGCATGTTCAGCCTATAGCGAAGTTGTGTGGCTTCGAAAGTTACTTGCAGGGTTGTTTGATCTCAAGTTGGAGGTGACTTGTATTTTCTGTGACAACCAGAGTTGTATAAAGATGTTAGAGAACCTCGTGTTCCATGACAAGTCCAAGCACGTCGAGATCAAGTACCATTATATCCGAGATCTGGTGCAAAGGGGAGTTGTGAAGCTCCACTGTATTGGCACAGACGAGCAGATAGCAGATGTGTTGACCAAGCCTTTGTCAAGGGTAAAGTTTGAATACTTCAGGGACAAGCTTGGTGTGGTCCAGAAGGACGTCCCTCGTAAGAGGGAGTGATGAGTCACATATGTGATTCTTGGGGCAGTAGCTTGCAGAGTGTGTCGACAATGGGTGATCATTTACAAGCACATTACTGACTGTGGCACCAATCAGCATGACCTCCACAAGGTCAGCAGATGTCGAGCCTTAAAGGCTAGCGCGTTTCCCAACCCTTCGAAGTTGGAGGGCCAACTTGTGTGGTTGGAAGTGTTTCCTAGCCTTGGGCTAGATGGGTAGTGTGTGCGCATTACATCGCCTAACCTTTGTGGTTAGATGCCCAGTCACTGTGGGTTGGATGCCTGGTGTGCCAACCAGAAGAACTAGCTCTAGGGCTATTTTCCAGATTCTGTGTGAGCTGGCGAGTTGCAGTTGCCCAGACTCTGTTCGGATTGGGTAGTAGCACAGTTCTGTGTAAACTGGCTCAACTACATATTCCAGATTTTGTGTGAGTTGGATGGTTACCTAGTTCAATGTGAGCTAGATGCCTAGTTCTATGTGAACTAGATGAAAGCCATGTAATGACAGAAGGTCCGAGAGGACGATGAGGCTATGCCCACTAGAGAGATGCTACATGTGTTGATGAGGCCCCACATGCATGAGTGTCACATGACCATCAGATAGTATGTGTGTGTGACTATGATGGAGCCTATGTGGCTATGATGGTGATAATTGTGACATGATCTGTTTGATCA
>SNQJ01S0083164.1:0-20538 GCA_010110895.2 Picea sitchensis
ATCTTCAGTTGTGTGTGAAGATCAAGTCCTACAGCTGGGTGCACAGGAAGGGGAGGGAAAGAGAGAGAAGAAAGAAGATATTCTAGTTGAGAATGCAGACAAGAACTATATTAATTTCCTTAATAAATCATAAGCATAGTTCTGTGGATGTAGCCCTAGAGAGAGGGTGAA
The DNA here is from genome assembly GCA_010110895.2 of Picea sitchensis. NCBI lineage: Eukaryota > Viridiplantae > Streptophyta > Pinopsida > Pinales > Pinaceae > Picea > Picea sitchensis. The sequence continues at coordinate 172 of SNQJ01S0083164.1, forward strand.
CCACGTATACCCTGTGTTGTGGATGTGTGATTGATTCTTTGATCTTTGTTACTATTGTATTATCGTTTGCATTATTGTGTTAGAAAATATCTATAGTTGTGAAGGAAGGATCTAGCTAGTTTATGATAGATGCATGCTATGTTGTTATTGCAATAAGAACCACTTGATATTCCCCTGGTTCTAGACATCTCTGTCTTGCAACCCCCTCATAGTTTCTTCAGGTGAGACTGCATTTTCTTCACAGGTGCTGTCGAGAGGGCCAGTAGCTAGGGCTTGTTGGTGCGCTCTTGGAGCTGAACCCTGGGTCTGCCCCTATGCCAACAAATGGTTTCGTTGTCAGGACAGGAATATTTTTAAGGGAATGTCAAGGTGTTTCCCATCGAAGACAAAGATTCATAAGTGGGTAGAGAATAAAGAGAAGGACTTCACTGAAGCCTAGAAATAGAACCCTAAAATAAGCACTGAAGATTGTCTACAAAAATACATCTTCACCGATATTCACGAGATCTTATTTGGAGGAATCCATTAGGAGCTACACGAGTGGTTGGCTAGGTTAGCTGACACACAGTTTGAAATCATATCTAGACCCCCTGTGGTTTGGACACCAGCATTGATCCAGAAGGTCAAGAGAGTCGACAACGTTGTATCCAGAGCAGTAGATCACTAGTTTGATAGTACCATCGAAGGATATATCATCGAGTTTTCTATTGACATAACAGAATCGTATAGTCAAGCCGAGAGATACTTTTTCAAGGGACTGAGAGGAAAAATTTTGAACTTCCTGAAGCTAAGAATCAAGATGATATTTCATGAAAACCACATCTTGAATATACAATAGATTGATCGGACCTAAAAAGGCTAATGTTCAAGATCTCGGACAGTGATAGCGACACAGAAGCAGGACATACGCGTAGTGGGAAAGTATTCCTCGGAGTTCACCTTGAGAATTTTTTTAAGCAAAAATATGGCGAAGAAGGTTTGTACAGTGGAGAAGAGGCATATCTAACCGACGAAGAGAATTCAAATCCCACTAGAACAAAAGAAGGGGAAGCTGAATAACTGCGCCAAAGTGAGCCAGAAATCTCAGGAACTATGGGAACTATTGAAGTAACATTAATCCTCCTATTGTCTCAACAATACCTAGTAGTCAGAATAGTTAGAACCACCAGAGTCTTTAGAGTACTGTTACAAATAGCCCAGCATCTACTCAGACAAGAACCATAGTCTGCTTTATGGTAGATGAAATGAGACTCCCTATATTTAGAGGAGATGGATGTGAAGATCTAGATCAACATTGGTTTATGTGTGAGGCCGTATGGAATATTAAAAGTATCACTGATGAAGCCATCAAGAGAACCCAGTTCAACACTAAGCTAAGGGACCGCACACTGAGCTGGTACATGAAACTTTTCCAAGGACAGGCACAGCCTAAGCCCCTGAATGAGATCAAGAATGAACTGACTGCAGAGTTTAAGAAACCTAAGTTAGAATCACAATGTATTACGGAACTAAAAGAGATTAAACAAAAGGTAGCAGAACCTGTTTGGGAGTTCGACCAGAGATTCAAGACCTTGATAGGCTGATTAACTTTCTAGATCACCGACGAACAGAACAAAGAGTGGTTCATCGTTGCGTTGTTACCTCACATAAGAATCCCTTTGATGCAATAGAATATTGCATCTCAAGTAGAAGCTTTGGAGATCTCCATGAAGCTTGAATAAATACTGATGGGAGAATCTAACTCAGGCATTAGCCAGATCATGAGCCAGCTAACTAGTTTGTCTTTACAGGTCGAGGATATGAATAAAGATAAGGGAAAAGACAAAAGGGAAGATATCTGGTGTGTCAGATGCATATCTGAAGGCCATGATAAGGAACAATTCCCATTATTTCATGAGTACTTGGCATCAAGAGCACGTAGCCCCTTAAAGAAATTTAACCTACCATGGTGCGAGGTATGCAGAAATGGGCAACACCCAGGTGAGTGCTATTACATGCAGAAGTATGTATAGACACCCACAAACTTGTATTGTACATTCTATAAATCAGTAGGACATGATGATCGGGATTGTAGAGCTTATGATCTCATGCATGAAAGGTAAAGAGACATATACAAGATTTAAGGAGAAGTACAACAAGAGGGAAACACTCTACAGTACAACTCTCCGAGGAGAGGAAATTTTACCCCTCATGGTGGCTATAGAGGATGAGGATGAGGAGAAAGTATGGGTTGAGGGCGAGGACAAATAATATGTTACCACTGTGTGCAGCTAGGCCATTTAGTGAGGGATTGTCAGAAACCCTGCACAACCTGTAGTTACTGTAACTCCTTCAAGCATGTCATAGAAGAATGCCCTGTGTTGCTGGCTAAACTTCAGGGAATACAAGGACCCCAGCAGAACCCACAACTACAACTGATATGTGTTGAACCTCGTAGAGAAGACCCTAGAGTCGTTTTTATTACTCAAGGAGGTGCTACTATAGGAGAAGACAGAGCAACCCAAGGAATAACTAAAAATGACCACGAAGTCAGGAAAGCTACAGAAAATACCCCAACGTTCGATGCTAAGAAAGAAAGGAAAATATTTGAGGAGGCAAGGAAAGAGTTCAAAGGAGATCAAGGATATTCATCAAAGAGACAACCAGAAATCAAAGAATACGGTATGCCTCAGGCGTTTGATCTGTCTACATCACTAGCAGAAGGGAAAGATGTAAGAAAACTCATGGAATTCTTGCACACTTGTGTTAAGTTGATTCAAGATAAAGGCCCTTTACAAGAATTACAAGATTTAATCAAGCAGTATGAACTAGGAAAAATAAACCCCTTGTTGAATAGTGTAGTGCACCAAATTGGAAAAAGGAGAAGGACAAATAAATAATTACACTTGAATGCTCAGATAGGAGAGTATGAGATAGACTATGTGGTCCTTCACTTACGGTCAATGTCATGACAAAGCAGACTTAGGCATTTATGGGAAAACCCAAACTGATATATTCCCCGATCAGGCTTCGCATGGCTAATCAGCAAGTTGTCAACCCATTTGGATGATTAGAGCATGTCCCAGTGGACATCGATGGATTAAGAACCTTTGCAGATTTTGAGGTAATTGAAATTGTTGATGATAATTTCCCTTACCCTACATTGTTAGGAATTGATTGGGCCTTCGACAATTCCACTATTGTGGATCTAAAGAAAATATGCATGACATTTGAGAAATTTGGCCTTAGGTTCGTTGCACCTTTAGATACAGATGAGGGTCCACGATACAAAGAACCCATCAGAGATGAGGACCATGCAATTGAATTAGAAAACATCTACAAATTAATAGCCAGACAGCAGGATTATATCAACCCTATAGCTGACGGAAATCTAAGTTGTCAAAGTGACAGCACATGTTCATCTGATTCATAAGAAGCATTAGAAAACTGGCAGAACCAGATGTACRAAGTATCTACAAGAAGATGTGCTAGGCTAACCAGAKAAGTTCRCTGGATTGGCACAATAGTGAGTAATCTACCCACATTTGATGGACTGAACCCCTTAGAAAAATTCTTGTYAGAATTTGAGACAAGTGTACCAAMAAAACAGAGGTTGTTGGCAATGGATGAGGCCATGAAATCCACACTAGAAAGATGGTGGGGGACACATAAAATAAATATTACAAACTGGACACAATGTCGAACTCTGATGACAAAGTTGTTCTCAACACAAGAAGGAAACTGCGAAGCACGGTACATAGGTCGAAGCTACCCAAAGGACCATGTACGAAGATGTGAAAAGGCCTATAGTGACATTCCTAGAGAACAATGGGTACACAGATTCATCAATACGTTGGATACCACCCCGATTAACTGGTACCTTCAAGAAGAGTTGCGCCTTGTCACTTATGATTCAGAATTTTATAACCACCTTTTTGTTTGACAGTGAATTTTCTTTTGTAGATCAAGCACTACAGATGATGAGACGGAAATTATTTGAGGAGGCATCTAGCCTCCCCTTGGAGAAAGAAGTGGATAAATGGACTGTGCCCCTCCAAAAACTGCAGACGTGCTACAACATCAATGCCGACAAAGACGATGATCCAAGGAAGGTGAATATCGTAGAAACAGAAGTTTGGAGAGATGTGGAAGGTCCAGGAGTGGAACTGCCATTCATTGAACAGACGATAAATATAAAGAAAGTCAATATCAGGACAGAGGAGACATTGAAGCTTGCCAATGTCGGAGATTACTGGGACGCTGCTACCATTGACAAAATCACAGAATTATTACATGAGTATCAGGACTTGTTCCCGACCAAGTTCATTGATATGAAGGGAATCAAAGGACCTATGGGAGAAATGAGAATACCTTTGAAACTAGACGTGAATCCAGTTAAGAAAAGAACCTACAAATTGAACCCGAAATATAAGGAAAGAGTGAAGATTGAGCTCAATAGAATGCTGGAAGCAGGGATTATTGAACCTGTTGAAGAGTCGAAGTGGATCAGCCCCATGGTAGTGCAATATAAGAAGACAGGTGAGATTAGGATATGTGTAGATCTTAGGAATATGAATGATTCTTTTCTACATGACCCCTTCCCTACACCTTTCACAAACGAAGTGTTAGAAAACGTGGGAGGCCAAGAAGTATACTCTTTTACAGATGGGTTTTCAGGATACCATCAGATCTGCATCACCAAGGAAGACCGTCATAAAACTACATTTGCCACAGAGTGAGGATCCTACCAATACATAGTAATGCCATTTGGACTGAAGAATGCCCCAGCCATCTTTTATAGGGTGGTGGTTGAAGCATTCAAATAATTTTTGCATAAGTTTTTAGAAGCATACTTTGATGACTGGACTGTTTTTAGTTTGTTGAAAAATCATATCGGATGTCTAAGGCTAATGCTAGATAAATGTAGGCAGTGTCAAATTGCTTTGAATTTGAAGAAGTGCATATTATTCTCACCATTTGGAATATTATTAGGTCATATTGTATGCAAGCAAGGATTGTTGGTGGATCCATCCAAAATCGCAATTATAGTTGATTTACCACCACCTACATCATTCAAACAACTACACACTGTGCTAGGACATACCAGCTATTACAGGAAATTTATCAAAGGATATGCTCAAATTACTGCACCAATGGAGAGGTTATTAAAGAAAAACTATCAGTTTGGTTGGACAGACAAATTCCAGCAGAGCTTTGACACACTAAAACAAAAGATGGTCATTGCACCTATTCTAGTATTTCCCAATTGGAGCAAGGAATTTCATGTGCATGTTGATGCATCTTCTATTGCATTAGGAGCAGTATTGAAACAACCTGGAGAAGGGTACATTGATCATCCATTAGCATTTTCCAGCAAAAAGCTCTCCACAGCTAAAATCAATTACACTACTACAGAGAGAGAGGGACTAGCCATGGTGTATGCATTACAGAAATTTTGCCACTACTTGTTGGGAGGACACTTTAAAATGTTTACTGATCACTCCACGCTGAAATACTTAGTCAACAATCTAGTGTTGGGGGGCAGAATATGCAGATGGCTTCTCTTATTTCAAGAATATGATTTTGAGATCATAGTTAAGCCAGGAAGAATGAATAAGGGCCCATACCACCTGCCGAGGTTGGAGCATGGCGAAGAACCTACCAGTATGGAGGACACACTACCAAATGCACAGTTGATGACCATTAGAAATATTGATTACCACTTCACAGACATAGTCCAGTTCTTGTCAACAGGTATAGCTCCAGCATAATATACAATTCCACAGAAGAAACAATTAGTGGTGCGCTGCAGATTTTTCACTGATAGTTGGTCAGCTATATAAAATGGGACCTGACGATATTCTAAGAAGGTGTGTGATGGAGGCAAAATGCCCTATGATCCTAGAAGAATCTCATGAAGGCATTGCAGGAGGACATTATGCAGGAAAAGAAACTGCATAGAAGGTTCTGTGAGTTGGACTTTGGTGGCCTACGTTACACAAAAATGCTAAAGAATATACCAGAGCATGTGATGTATGCCAGTGAGTCGGAAAACCATCTCGAAGAGATGAGATGTCATTAGCACCGTAGATGAACCTACAATCATTTGAAAAATGGTCCATTGACTTCGTGGGACCCATAAACCCACCAGGAAAGTGCACAGGAGCAAGATATATTATCACTGCGACATACTAACTGACTAGATGCGTCGAAGCAAGAGCAGTCAAGGACTGTAGTGCAACTACAACTGCGCAGTTTATATTTGATGACATAATAACCAAGTTTGGATGCCCTAAGGTCCTTATGAGTGATCAAGGTACACACTTCATCAATAAGACAGTTGAAGCCCTGACTGAACAATTTACAGTCCACCATCAGAAGAGTACACCTTATCATCCACAAGCAAACGAAACGGTTGAAGCATTCAACAAGATCTTGGATATAGCATTGACAAATATTTGCAATGTGAACAGGGATGACTGGGATTTAAGAGTACCAGCAGTACTCTGGGCTTATAGAACCACTTGCAAGAAATTAACAATGCAGACCCATTTCAAGTTGGTTTATGGTCTTGAAGTTGTTGTCCCAATGGAGTACTTGGTACGAAGATTAATAATTGTTTCATTTACATACATGGATGATACTAGCGCCATTCATGAGAGGCTAGCACAGTTGGTCGAACTAGAAGAAGACATATTTATTGCAGGTTTCCATCAGCAAATTTAGAAGGAACGAGAAAAAGCCTATCATGATAGACACATCAAGAAGAAGATATTCAGGCAAGGTGATTTAGTCCTGCTATATGACAGTAAATTTATCGAACACCCTGGGAAGTTCAGAATTCATTAGCTCAGACCATATGAGATTGCCTATGTTACAGAAGGAGGAGATGCGTAGCTGAAGACATTGAAAGGAGATTGGAAGGAAGGTTTGGTGAATGGGAATTGGATGAAGTTGTACTATGACAACTAGTTACCTCGCAGCTCTCAGTAGAATCAAGAAGACAAGGGTCCAGGAACCAGGTGCATTTGAAACTGGGTACCAAACACAAAAAATATAGTCTTCGCAAGGATGGAAAGGAGGCATAAAGAAGAAAGCCAAGTCTGCACTGCGTAGTCGAAAGTCGAAGAAAAACAAGAGGACCAGATCTCAAGTGCCTTGGGACGAGTCACAGGTGAGTTTTTGGGGCCTGTTGGCTCTAGGTTATGGAAGGAAGTGAACAATGAGGAAGAAAGGGGAAAAAGCGAGCTTCACAAGAGACACAGTGACTGTCACTAGGTCGAAGTGAGAAAAATAACAGAAAAGATGGAGTGAAGTGCGAAAAATCAAGTCGTTGGATGAGAAGATTGAGGACAACAGATCAAAAAGAGAGAGGGATCGAGGATGACTTAGAAAGTGGTAGAATCCACCGATGGATTCTTTGGAACACCGCATGAGAAGGAAGGAAATACAAGATGGCGAAGCCCGGAAAAAGAGGGTCAAGTTGACCTAGGCTTTTTGTATTTAGAATTTTGGCACTGAGGTTCCGTCCTAAGCCTGTCGGTGAGGTATTGTAATGTATAAATAAAGGTCAAGAGGACCTAGGTCGAGGGAGTATTTTGAGTATTGGTATGATATTATTGTTGATTTAGCTCTATTATTGTGTGAGAGATTATCGTATTGGGGGAGAGAACTGTTGAGAGACAGAGCCTTCTGGTATTGTAAGATCTTTAGCTATGTGCAAAGATAAAGTCCTATAGCTGGGTGTGAAGGAAGGGGAGGGAAAGAGAGAGAAGAAAGAAGATCTGCTAGTTGAGAGCACAGATAAGAACTGTATTATTTTCCTTAATAAATCATAAGCACAGTTCTGTGGACGTAGACCTAGAGAGAGGGAGAACCATGTATACCCTGCGTTGTGGACGTGTGATTGATGCTTTGATCTATGTTATTGTTGTATTATCGTTTTCATTATTGTATTAGAACATATCTATAGTTGTGAAGGAAGGATATAGCTAGTTTATGATAGATGCATTTTATGTTGTTGTTGCAATAAGAACCACTTGATATTCCCCTGGTTGTAGACATCTCTGTCCTACAACCCCCTCATAGTTGCTTCGGGTGAGACTTCATCTGCTTTGCAGGTGCTGCCAAGAGGGCCAGTAGCTAGGGCTTGTTGGTGCACTCTTGGATATGAACCCTGGTTCTACCCCTGTGCCAACAAGTGTATAAATAGTTACGCCCAATATTGGGGGCTCAAGCATGATATATTTTCAAGTATATCCCATTTCCAGGCTTATCTAGCATATTCCTTTCACAATATTCCAATTCATAGGCTCCTTTTTCTAAGACACATCGCACGATATAAGGACCATGCCACATGGGGTTGAACTTTCCTGCCCCCGACAGCTCTTTAGCTTGATCATACAAAAGGACCAAGTCACCCCCAACATACTTCCGAGGATAAAAATACCTATCATACTAGACCTTAACACATCGTTTATTCACTTCGATAGTCATAGAGGTGTCTCGAAGCTTCTCATCTAGGCCCTCTAGGTGTACAAGGCGTTCTTCAAGATTGGAAGTGTCAGGTAGTATCTTAACTGCCAGTCTAAGGGAAGGAATTTCACATTCAATAGGAAGGAGATAATCCACACTGTGTACTAACTGAAAAGGAGAAAAACTGATGGACGTATTAACCAAGGCTCGATATGCCCAAAGTGTAGTGTAAAGCATGAAATTCCAGTCATATTTTCTCTGGCTGACAGTTTTTTGCAAAATGGCCTTGAGAGATTTGTTCATGGCCTCTACTTGTCCATTTTCCTAGGGATGGTAAGGGGAAGAATGACCATGTTTAAAGCCCAGTTTTGATGCTAACTCTTTCATCATTTCATTATGAAAGTGACTGCCATGATCAGTGACAATCTCCCTTGGGATTCCAAACGAGACTATAATTTGGTCGAACAAAAAAAATGATGACTTACCATTGGATTTAATCATAGGCATGGCCTCTGCCCATTTAGTGAAGTAGTCTATGACCACGATAATATGTTGAATCCCCCCAGCCGAAGTTGGGTTGCAGTCCACAAAATCCACCCCCCACTTGATGAAGGGACCGATGGTGATGACCAGGTCAAGAGCGGTTGGATGCAAGTGCATATTCCAAGCGAACACCTAGAAAGGGTGACACTTCTTGACCCCTTCGACACAATCCTTAAAAATTGATGTTCAAAAATAACCAGCTCGCAATATTTTTTGGTTTGTCGCAAGCCCAGATAGATGACCACCACAAGCCCCCCTGTGACAGTGATTAAGAATGAACTCAGCTTCCTCATGAATCAAGAAACGAAACAAGATATTATCTACACTTCGGCGACACTTTGTGTCACCGACGATAAGGTAGTTTTTAGCTTGATACTATATACGTCGTCAATCATCTCTTAACAGATGCTGAGAGGACTTCAAGATTTGAAGATAGATCAAAATGTCTCCATAATAGGGGTCTGAAGATGAGATAAGGAAAATATTTTCATCTATGAGTGAATCGTTATGAATAACATCCTCATCTAGTCGATGTAAGTTCGATATTAACTTGGAAAAAACTAGCGATTTCTTATATTTCGTCGAAGCAAAATCAAGGTCAAACTCTTGCAAAATGAAAATCCACTTATTTTTTTTCCCCCCTATGATATGCCTAGTAAGGACGTATTCAAATGGATTGACATCAGCAACTACATTAGTTTTGCAAATCAATATATAATGTCGCAATATTTGAACCATGTGTACAGCAGCTAAAGATAACTTCTTAGCGTGAGAGTACTTAAGCTCAAGGCCGACTAAGTTTTAAATAAGGTAGTAGATAAGTTGCTCATGGAGCTCATCGTCCTACTGAACTAGAACCATACCAACCGTCCCTTTGGACATGGTGATATAAAGAAAATAATATTTTCTATAGTCAGGAGGATTCAATAGAGGTGTCAATACCAAGGCTTTCTTAACAGCATTGAAGGATTCGTGGGCTCGCTCATCCCATCTCTTCAAGAGACGCATGAAACCATTAATTATATTGGCATAGTTTACTATAAACTGACGTAAGAAGTAAGCTTTCCCCTGTAAACCTTGAAGCTAAAGAATGTTGTGGGGCGGGGGGGGCGGCGAATCGAATTATTTCCTCAACCTTCATAGGATCCACCAATATCCCATGCTCAGAGACTAAGAATCCTAAAAGGCAGGTAGACTTAATGCAAAAGAGGCACTTGTGAGAGTTTAAACGGATGTGATAATAACGAAATCTCTCAAAAACTAGTCGAAGGTGGGTAGAGTGATCTACTCTCTTGCGAGAGTGAGTAGCGATATCATCAAGGTAAGCTTCAACAATGTGCTTGAGATCATGAAAAGAAAATTTCATGGCTCATTGGAAGGTTGCTCCGACGCTTTTAAGTCTGAAAGGAATTTTTTGGTATGCAAAAGTACCCCTAGGACGAATAAATGTCGTCTTATGTTTGATCCTTGGGTTTAATATTAATTTGATTGTACCCTGAAAATTCATCCATAAAAGAAAAAACCCCGCTTCCCACACACTTATCGAGAATATGATAAATGAAAGGTGTTAGTAAGTTGACTTTAGGACAAGCCTTATTCAAGTCTCGAAAATCCATACACACATGGATGGTTCCCTATTTATTATTCATGGGAACGGGGTTTGATACCCATTCATTCAAGGGAACTGTGTAGATAAAACCAGCATTAAGGAGTTCCTCCACCTCTACCTTAATAGGAGGGTCCTTCCTAGGATTAATAGCTCTAAGTCATTGTCGAACAGGTTTAGCATCTGGATAAGTTTTGATTTCATGTTCGACAATGCGAGGGTAGATTCCTGGCATCTCTTCATATGACCAAGTGAATACATCGCATAATTATTTGAATAGATCGGTTTAGATATGAGTTTATTCAGGTGAACAATCCACACCGATATATACATTTTAAACTTTACCAGGAATTCGAGATATGTCGATCGTGGCGGTAGGAAAAATACTCGCCATGTTTCCTTCAGCATAAATGACATGTGTATCTAGTGGAACCATGGCGTGATCGACCATCTCACTCAAGGTAGATATAAAATCGTCATGTTCGATTCTAACAAGCTCTGGGAGGAAGTAAGAGCGATGATGCATATCATTCCATGGCCTCTAAGATGGATTCATCCAAAGGTTAAGTATCATTGAGGAAATCATGTGAACAAGATGATGAGGTGGCCCATATGGGCTGGAGAACAAGATCCTCCTCATTTGTCTGCGAGGAGACAAGATCTGGGTTAGTTGTAGAGTCAAGAACAACCTAATACACTATATTTGTCTCCAATAGTGGCATTTCCATTCCAATATGTGACTGACCTTCACAATACATGGTCGGGGAAGGTAGGGTCCAAGAATTGTTGAAATACGAAGTGTGAAAAAGAACAAACCTCATTAATGAAGAAGACCTACTAGACATGGCATAAATGTGATGAATTGGTGCCATGAAGTCAAAGGTACCCATGAGGGATGAATACATTCTGACACCAATATCCTCATTTGTCGGCTGAAATTGTCGATCACGGTGATCGAAGGTCCAATTGATGCATTGGGACTAGCATGTGCAAAGGATAATTGATCAACCATCACGATTTTCCCTTCGTGAGGAAAACATAAAGTACAGAAAATGGACGATATGAATGTAGTCATAGAATAAGCCTAGTTATGCCCTAGTAATAAGTTATAGTCAAGTGGAACATCAACCACCTCGACATCCACCTCCAATGTCTTTCCACCTAAATGGACCGGAAAGGTAGGAATAATTCCATGGGGACGAAAAGAACAACCATCAAATGCAGTCAACATAGTCGGATATTGAGAGAGGTTTGGAGAGCCAATGGATTTCCAACATGTTAGGGACATCACGCACATTGCAGCGCCTTCATCAATAACAGCACGTTTGATGGTATACTTTGAGTAATCCACATGGATTTGAAAGGCCACATGGTAAATCAAGGGAGGCTTCACATCCATGACGTCAAACTTGATAACCTTAGATCCACACGTGTCTAGAGCTCCTAACATATATAAAAAGGAATTCCTTTGTGAAGGACACCTCCAAAGCCAACATTGCACAAGGGGTTTGACCTATATCTTTGACAATCAAATAATTCTGGGTAGCTCTAACATTAGGGTTGTGGGTAGAGAGTTTTAGTACTCCTTTCGGAATATGAGGCGGGGGCTCTAGATTTTCGATTTGCAAAGGAGTTTTTGAAGGAGGGGGAGACTCTATACCTAGAACATTTTGTGAAGAGTTGTAATCGTGAGGCCGAGTGGCTACATTAATCTGAGACTTGACCATATTTACACATAAACGGTCACCTTCATGCATTGGTGGGTTTTGATTCCCATTCAATGCATTTTTGGCATTAGAGGAGCTCAAGTCCATGTGTTGATTATGCAGAAATGGATTAGTCAGCATCGCGAGTGGTTGAGATAAGAGCCTTGTGGATTCCTCAAGTTTGGGGCATAAGTGGGTAAGGTCATCATCGGTACAAAGTTTACAAGGAAACTTCACCTTCCGATTTTCTTTCTTTCCCTCACCAGCATTGTTATTTGATCTATCATTTTTAACCATTTCCTTGGGTTTATTATTATTATTATTCCTCCCACCGTTACGATTATTACCATGTCCTTTCTTTCTATTCCCTCCTATTTTCTGGTTACCATTTGTGTTAGATGAAAATTGTACAGACTGCACATCCGATGACTAGGTGGGAGCGGAGGACCCAGATGAAGCTTTTCCTACTGTAGACTGGCTTAGAGACAACTCCTTCAACTAGTGTGTCACCTAGTCTGCAGACTTAGTATTTGTAGAGCCTATAATTTCATTAGCATGAGGGCTGGGATTTTGTCTAGGGTCATAGTTTGACCTCGGTGTGTTAGGAAGAATTTTGTATAACATCCCAGATTGAGAATATATGAGATCTAATTGTTGGGATTTAAAAATAGCTTCCTCTTCATAGGTTACCCTGGATGTAGAAACATCCTTAGAAATATAAGGAAATAAAGACTTAAGAAACCATTCCAACAGAAACTATGGATGAATGTAGGCTTCGATCAACCTTTTCCGTCTACACCACTCTTGGATGTGGTCTGAGATATGGACGGCTTTGTCTTGGTGGAGGGCCGACAGAAGTTCTATGTTGACATCGTAATGAACCGACAACTGGAATTTGTTGAGAAAGACTAAAACCATCTGATTAAATTCATGTACGTTCCCCCCGGTAACTCTATGTACCATTTCACTGCAACCCCCATAAGGGTGCGTTGAAACAGTCTCAAATGAATAGAATCGTCGTTAAGGGAATTGGAAGAGAACCAAAGATGAAAAGTAGTGACGTGATCACCAGGATCCTCACCAATCTTGGCCTTGGATTTCAGAATATCTGAAGGAATCTTGGTGGGAATGGGGGGCCATGATGGATCATGATGCATCAGGTCATTCATTAATCTTGACAAGTCTATAAAATTAAGAGTGGCTAGAAAAGGGAGTCGGGGTTGCGACATCTGAGCCCATGCTCCCGAGAAAGATTGATGTTGAGGGATCATAGCCAATCCAGGATTTTGGTATGCACCATGGCCCTGTCTGGGATTGTAATAGCCTCCTCCAAACTGATTCATAATGGATTGTGTGGGCACCATACCCGTAGGAATGTTATAATGAGGGTTATAAACATTGCCCCCAGCTAGAGTAGCTATGGTATGGGGGTTTCCCATGGTATGAAACTAACTCTCTGGGTGGAAATCTGGAGGATAGAAATGGATTCATCATACCAAATGTGTTGGTTGGAATCAGTGTGGAGGAGGAAGGTGTAAAGGATGGAATATAGGTAGCATCTTTTATGCCCTGTTGATTACTCCATCCAGGAGCATTAAGACTAGTATTAGACCTAGGATGAAAGGGAGGTTGGTTTCCATCCGTAGGAGTCATTTGGGGAATATGAGCTCCATCAAACGAGATTGGGATATGTGAAGGAGCCATGCTCCCAAGTCTAATACTAGGATTTGTATTATTTGTTGGAATGGAAGATGAAAGTTGATATGTCATACTCAACATACCAAAAGAGAAAGGGTTAGAGACCAAAGGAATGGACTAAGAATTGTATCCAGGCGTACCAAAAAGAGACCCAAAAGGGTTCGTTACTATAGGTTGAGTAGCAACCATGAGCCGGATAAGAGTGATGATGGGAACCTTAGACACTACAACCATAGTGTTTGAAGGTGTTGAAGGAGTTACATTAACTACGGTACGTATGGAACTTGAAGAACTCTTGGTATCTTTCTGACTCGACTCAGTACTCATACTTGTATAATCACAAGTCTGGTAGGTGGAGGTGTGTGTACCACGCTTGATAGATTTATGCATTTTAGAAGTAAAGGACTCAAGATACAGTGGTAACTTCAACAAACAATGAGACATGGGAGGAAGACTCGAGATATAAAAAATAATCCTAAGGAAAACTAACAATCAAAGATCACACCAAAAATAAAAATAAAAAGGTCAAATCCACACAAACATGATATAGTGGTTGAAAAGGGGCCTCCCTCACTAGAGTAGGTATGTCTCACCCAAGAGGGGCCTGATACTCCCTTCAAAGATCAGAGGTATCACAATAAGTTATAAGGGCCCTTGTGGGCTTAATAGCACAGTCAGTCAGATCCTTCTGGAGAGGTAATCCTCCATAAAGGTTGTGTTATGTCTGGCCCTTATCTTACTCAAGGTACCTGCAGAATAACCCATGCAAGTAACCTATGTGGCTACCTATGTCAAGAAACTAAAGCCACCACGATATAACCAATGAATAGGCAAACAATCGTAAGTCAGGTCCACCGTATGGGCAGGGTAATAAAGCCTGAAATATTTAAAGCACTGCCTCTCATGGAGGTAAAGGTATTAGAAAGACCCTCAAATACGAATAGATCCATAGAAATATCTCTGATGCTAAGAAGGTATTAGATGGATATCTCTGCAACCAACTTTGTGTGACCTCGTGGTTAACTCTGGTGTGAGCAGAGCCTCCTAGCGTCACTAATTACACAATGTATTTCACCACTCCCTTATTCAGACACATATGTTGAGTTTAATAGCCTTGGAGAAGTTTACTCACAAAATCCTATTCCAATGCTCTATATCCTATGCTTGTTTATGTAATTCTGAAAAATAAAATCTTTTCTAATCAATTTTAAATTAATCTGTGTTACTTTTAAATAGCTTTGTTTACTCAAAAGATGTGGTCATGAAATTGATGATGTTATGACTCAGCAAATTAAAGAAATGAATATTAACATAAAGATAATTCCTAATCTTCGATTCTCAAAAAATGATAAGCTTTTCAAAATGAAACTTTCAATTCAACTCTGCAATTTCAAATAAGATGCAATCTTTCCATATATATCAAGATCAATACTAAACACCCTTAAGAGAAAATGCCAGAATGAAAAATGTGTATTTTTGTATTTTCAATATAAAGGAATGAAAATGCAAGAACTGAATAACAGCTTGATATATAGACCCTACTGCAAAAAAAAGAGACAATCCAAGAAGGATACCAAGAAGAAAACACTCAGAGCAAGATGCAACGAAAACCAATGAAAAAGATGATGAGAAGAAAAACCACCCAAAAACTCAACCATAAAAAGGTTTACTATAACTCTGCAAGCACTCAACAGTTAGGACAGAGACCCAAGAAGACTCAGCAACCATCAAAACTCACCCAGCAAACACCAAACTCAGCAAGTAAGCAAAAAAGGTTGATGTACGCAACTATTTAATCAAAAAACATGTATGTATGTTCCCTATAGAAAGACAGCTCGTGTATGTACGTGTTTGTCAAGGGAAAAACCACATATACGTATTAAAACACTGCCAAGGTAAGGATAAGGCCAAGAAACTCAAATATAAAGTAAAAATAAGTTGTCAAGCAATCGGGCGACAAGAAAACTTAGGCTATCATAGAGAAATCGAAGGAGAAAAACACTCCAAACCCAAAAATAGAAGATTCAATCCCCAGTATGGTCGCCAATTATGTTACGAGAAAAATCACTCTATGGAATGGGGTAAACCAAAACAGACAGAATGACTGCAGAAATCAACTATAATCTCAAGTATGTTATATAAATGTAAATGCTAACAAGACAAAACAAATAGCCTACCTCATTTGAACGTTCATTGAATACCATTGTTGAGCACTCGACTCAAAGATTTATACCTGCAACTTGTCCTCAGCAACCAAGATACGCAAGCATATGGTGATAATATATAAAGTTAGCACATACAATAGTAAAATCCATTAACATTCATAAAAAATACGCCCATGGAATAATAATTCAAATATTTGCAAGACATCAATTGGACAAGAAAAGAGTATTTATATTAAAATATGATCAACAAAAGTATACAAGTGGCAAAATTTTGTGGCGTCATGTCTCGGAACCAAAAAATTAAGTCCCTTCCATCTAGGCCTCCACCACTTCAATCCTCCACCAAAGGCAATCTCATATAAGAGAGACAATGAGGTTCTCCATCAAAGAGGGAAGAGCTTGGGGGATGAACAATGTGTTCATACTTTAAAGGAAAAAGGGGTGCAAACTCAATGTGAAGTGAAAATTTCTCTAGAGTATCTTTGCTCTCAAAAGTTGAATTATCTCCCCTTCCATGGTTTGGATATGGCCCATTTTACATCCTTCAAATGGAACTGAAGGGTTAAGTCAGAACAGTTCCAGTATATGGAATGTCAAGGATCATGGATCTCATGACGTGACATGGAAACCCAACACAATTTTTACTTTTGAGTACCAAACACGTTGTACGTGGGTTGTAGTGGTGCAACCTGCGTATTAACATGTTGTATAACTGATAGGGCGAATATATGTGGAAAAATGTGATTTTTAGCTCTGGGAAGTGAAAAATGGGACTTCAAGTCTGCATAGGTAAATGGAAAATGTTGTCTTAGCAAGTTGCATGGGGTGAGGAAAATCTTGTTATAACACATGTCTCTTGTCTAAAGAAAGTGGTGGGATAGCATTGCAAGGTCCAAACCATCCTTCCGGAATTAGATGAAGAAGGCTCCCTTTGGCTCCAACCAGAAGCAGCCCTCAATCACCATGTATTTCAATTGTGTGGCTGAACTATCAAGGAAGTGTTAATCAAGTGGAAGGACACATCACCGGAGGATGTGACCTAGGAACCAATGGCCATACTCTAGAAGTTTTCGCACATGTAACCTTGAGGAAAAGGATTATTTTGAAAGGGGGGGGGCATGTTAGGATTTTATCCTAACCCCTCTCCATGGGTCATTAGTTAGTAGGATATGTTTTCTATGTAATAAAGGTCGACATTAGTTAATAAGGCCTAATAAATAAAGGAGAATAAGTCAATGTAAGAATACCTAATAAAAGCCTCTACTTCTAGAAATATATTCCTCTATAAGTTTCCTTAGAAGGTAGAGTTCCTATAAATAAGAATAGGAGGCATTGGATATTTTAGTCTTGGAGATTATTGTAATAGAGATCTTCTTTTCTAGAGGTTTCTCCCACGAAGAGGAAAGTGAAAATTGATATCATTAATAAAGGTGCTCATTCCATTGTTATTCTGGTATTATTCTGATATTGTTCTAGATATATCATTGTTGTTCTACCATTGCTTGCTAAATTATTCTGCATACTATATTATATATGGAATATTGCAAAGGATGGCTCTTATATACTCTATAATGACTGTCGTGCATTAAATGATATTACCATCAAAGATAAGTTCTCCATTTCATTTGTGGATGAAATATTAGATAAACTTCATGGAACTAAGTATTTCTTGAAACTTGATCTAAAATCCAATTATTATCATATAGGAATATGAGAATAGGACATTCCAAAAAATACTTTATGTACACATGAGGGCCTATATGAATTTCAATTTATTCCTTTTGGATTTTCTATTTTCCTAACTACCTTCCAAGTAGTGATGAATGATCTATTTTGTCCATAGCTATGAAAGTTTGTACTTGGTTTCTTTGACGACATACTTGTTTATAATAAAAATTGGAATCCGTACCTTAAGCATGTGGAGACTATGCCGAGACTATAAGTAGAAAATAAATTCTATGCAAATGAATCTAAATGCAAATTCATAAGAAGAGAGATAGAAGTTTTGGGCCACATAGTATTGGTAGAAGGAATTAATGTGGACCCGAAGAAGATTGAATCAATTACTAAATGGCATATTCCAAAAACCATCACATATTTACAAGGACTCTTGGATATTACATGATATTATAGAAGCTTTGTAAAGATTTATGAATAAAATGTTGCTCCACTAATAGCACTATTGAAAGAGGATGTCTTTGGTTGGAATGATGTAGACGAAGTTTGCTTTTAAAAAATGAATGTTTTAATGACTTAAACCCCAATTTTTTCTACCCCTTATTTCACTAAAACCTTTGTGCTCGAATGTGATGATTTAGGAACTAGGATAGAAGAGGTGCTTATGCAAGAAAACCAATCGATTGCCTTCGAAAGTCAAAAATTAAATTCCAGTGAACAAGAAAAATCTGCTTATGATACAGAGATGTTGGAAATCATTCATGCCTTGGAAAAATGGAAACAATATTTATTTGGAGTCAAATTCTTGGTCAAAACAAACCACAACAACTTAAAATATTTCTTAAACCAAAAGCTCTTATCACTAGAACAACAAAAATGGGTAAGAAAAATATAAGTTTTTTATTTTGAAATTTAGTACAAGAAAGGTAAGGAAAACCAAGTTGTCAATAGCTTATCAAGAAAAGAACAAAAGGGATGTTACACTATGCTCAATTTCAATAGTTGTTCCTAAACGGATTTCTGATGTTCAAGTTGAATACATGAAAAATCCAAAGGTCGGAAAGATAATCGATGAAGTCAATAACAATGTGGCTTCATGCTCCAAATTTACATGGGAGAATGATATACTTTGGTAAAAAGGGAGAATACAATTTCCCAACACTTCCAAATTCAAAATACAAATCTTAAGTGAGAATCATGACTCCCTGTTTGTAGGCCACGTTGGATTTTTGAAAACATAATACAATATCCGACAATCCTTATTTTGGAAAGGAATGAAGGATGATATTCAAAAATATGTGGCAGAATGTGATATCTGTCAGTGTTAGAAGTTTGAATCAGTCGCATCTCCGGGTCTCCTTCAGACCCTTCATATTCTAGATAAAAAATGGATTAAGGTCTCTATGGAAATTAGCATGGGTCTCCCTACATTAAAAGAAAAAGATGGCATATTTGTAATTGTAGATCGATTAACCAAATATTCCCATTTCAATGGAAGTTCATCAAAAGCTAAGGCCAATCAAATCGCTAATATCTATGTGAAAAATATTTATAAACTCCATGGTTTCCTGAAAGTCATCATCAATGATAGGGATCCCAAATTTACCAACAAAATTCTGAAAGAATTATTCCACCATGTAGGAACAACACTAACCATGAGCACTTAATACCATCCTTAGACTGATCGACAAACAAAAGTGGTAAATAAATACCTTGAGAGATACCTCAAAAGTTTTGTGAATGACCATCAATCTCAATGGCATAATTAGCGACATATTCAAGAATGGTGGTATAACATCGTGTATCACACTTCATCCAAAATGACTCCATTTGAATCCTTATATGGATATCCTCCACCATCAACAAAAGAGTATGTTATTTCCAAATTCAAGGCTACTACTCTTAAAAATTACTTAGTGATTTTTTATGAAATCCTTTGTATCCTAAAAATTATCTTGAGCAACCCAAGAATCGAATTAAAAAATAAGATGATTTAAGAAGAAATGACTGTGAATTTGAAGTAGGGGACTGGGTGTTTGTTAAACTACAACCATAGAAGAAAATTCACTTTAAAATTACAAAAATAATAAACTTGTGCACAAGTTCTATGGCCACTACCAAGTCTGAAGGAGAGTTGGTGTAATGATCCCAAGCCAAATCTTTTCTTGGAATCACTAACTACTACTGATCTATTGATGTGCAGGTATTTATTGAGTTATTAAGTGCATACAAGATTTATCAACACATGAAGATCACAATGTATTCAAGAGGTAGAAGCACAAGCAAAGATCTGACCTTTTTATTATGAGCAATGTAATATCAATACAATAGATGGCCGATCTAGCATAAACCTCAGATGGTCGTACAAGCCTGTATTTTGCTTACCCATTTCTGTTGTCTTTCATTCAAATCTTTCTGCTCTAGTAGATATTTAAGACTGTTATGGTCTGATTTGACCACAAACCTTGCACCTACCAAATATTGCCTGAATTTGGCTAGTGCATGCATGATAGCCAAC
>SNQJ01S0083165.1:0-12549 GCA_010110895.2 Picea sitchensis
TCTACCAAAGTTCTGGGTTCATCAAATTGAATTTGTCTTTGGAAAAATATGGTAGTCCACTTAGGAACCTCTATATTTTCACCTTCTCTTCTTTGATAAAACCCACATACCTCAGCAAATCCAAAAACTTATTTTCATATTCTTCCATGGTCATGCTCCCCAACTTGAGTTCAAAGAACTCCTACATATTCTTGTCATAGCAGTTCTCTGAAAGATACCGATGTTGGAAGTACTTATTGAATTGCTTCCAATAAATCCTTTTCTCATCAATGTACTTGAATTTCTTCAATTGATCCCACCACATAGAATATTTTTCATGAAAATGGTATATGGAAATCCTTGCTTCTAGGTTAGATGAGTATCTATGCAATTGAAAATACTAAATATGATTCCAAGAAACCAAGTGTCATCATCATATCCCTTTCTATTTTCATCGTCAAAGGTTGGTGGCTTAAGCTTCCTAAGTTCTCCTTGCAAGCTATCCAGCTCATATCTTCTTCTTTGATTCCTAACATGAGACACTTTTGGGCTACTCCTTGACTCTTCAGATGCATAAAACTTCTTAACTAAACGATTAGGTGAGTAATGATGTGTTGAGCACACGCTTATACTAAGAGGGTGGGGGTGAATGAGTATAAGGCTATCTTTTTATTTTTAACATTCATAAACCATAATGAAGAAATCACATAAATATAACAACAAGAAGACATAATATTTAATATGGAAACCCTTTTGGGAGAAAACCACAAAAAAATATTTTTATAAATTTGTAGGCACCAACCTATTGGAGACACAAATCCCCACTGTTGTTTGTAGGCACCAACCTACAGGAGACACCAATCCCCTCTATTCTTTGTAGGCACCGACCTACTAGAGACATTGATCCCCTCTGATATTTGTAGGCAGCAACTGTAGTATTCCAGATATAAAACAGTATGCAAAACAAAAATATTTTAACTAGAAATGACAGAGAAGCAATGATATAATCATAACAATACCAGAATAATACCATAATAACACCAAAAAGAGCACTTTGATTACTGATATAAATGTTCACTTGCCTCTTCGAGGGGGAAACGTCCAGCAAAGAAGAGATCTATTACAATAATATCCAAGACAATATTTCTTGTACCCTCTACTTCTGTTTATGCTCTATCTATCCAAAAGAACAATCTAGAGGAAGATACTTCTAGAAGAGGAAGCTTCTATTAGGTCTTCTTGCATTTGACTTATTCTTCCTTATTGCTAGGCCTTATTAATATTGGCCTTTATTACATGGAATTATATTATTCTAACGACATGAGGGGTTAGGAAGGTTAGGTCCCTAACATGCCCTCCCCCTTGAAGAACAACCTTGTCCTCAAGGCGTCATATGAGGGAATTTTTGTAGAAAGGTGGTTGTCTCCCAAGTGGCATCTTCTGGAGGTGTATCTTTCCATTGGATTAATACTTCATGGATGGTGCGCTGACAGAGAAGATGCTCTCTCTGGGCTAAGACTACTTGTGGTTGCAACCATATGGAACCTTCATCATCCAACTCAAGGAGACTTGTTTGAGTTTGGCACTTAGTTCCAATCACCTTCTTTAAGCAGGAAACATGAAAAAAATAATGGACTTTCGATTGATTGGGTTGAGCTAGGTGATAGGCCATCAATCCCACACTCTTGAGCACTGTATAAGGACCATAAAATTTGGGCGCAAGTTTTGACATTGTTGAGCTTTGACTGAAGTCTACTTATAAGGTTGTAATCTAAGAAATACCTGGTCCACTTCAACAAAATGGCGTTCATAACGACCTTGATCTGCTTGTTTCTTCATGTGATTCTGAGCCATGACCAAATTTTCTTTAAGGGCACGAAGAATAGCCTCGCGAACTGTAAGATTTTTGTCAACCTCATAAACCTTCGAGACCCCTGGCATATAGGAGAGAACTGATGGGGGATTTTGGCCATAGACTGCTTCAAAAGGAGTCATGTGAGTAGTTGTATGGTAAGATGTGTTGTACCACCATTCAGCTAGGGGTAACCATTGATCCCACCAAATTTTTCGCTCAGATGTAAAACACCTCAAATATGTTTCTAAAAACTTGTTGACAACTTTAGTCTGGCCATCCATCTGGGGGTGATAGACAATGTTGAGATGCAATTGGGTGCCCTATAGCTTGAACAATTCTTGCCAAAAATTGTTGGTGAAAGTGGGGTCTCTATCAAAGACAATAGAATTAGGCATGCCATGAAGCTTGAAGATATTATCCATGAAGATTTGATCCACTGTGGTGGTTGTGAATGGGTGTTGAAGAGCACAAAAATGAGCATATTTGGAGAGACGATCTACTACCACCATGATGACTGACTTATTGCCCAATTTAGGTAAGCCCGCAGTGAAATCCATAGAAATATCTCGCCAAATAGCAGGGGGAATCGGAAGCAGTTGGAGTGTGCCTGGGGATTTGACAGATTCTCCCGTTTTGCGTTAACATACCTCACATTCAGCCACAAAGGTTCGGATGTCATGTTTCATATCCTCCCCAAAAAAAGAACGCTTGACTCATTCATAGGTTTTGGTAAAACTTGAATGCCTAGTTGTGGGTGAGGCATGAAGTTTAGAAAGAACTATGGAATTAAGTTGGCATTTCTTGCATAAGTACAAACGGCCTTTGTAGAAAATCTCTTCATTATTCCAAGAGTACCCTCGAGAAACGAAAGAATTGTATTGCAATTGGTGGAGAAGGATAGAAATTTTGGGATATTGCAACCATTCCTGACAAACAGCTTGGAGCCAATCTGGTATAATGAAGGAGAAGAAGAAAAGGGACCTGTCTTCTTCGTATTTTTGTGAAAGAGCATCAACCACTACATTTTCCTTTCCCGTATTGTAAATGATTTCATAATCATAGCCAAATATCTTGGTCACCTATTTTTGTTGCGCCGGAATGAAATTTGTTGTTCGAGGAAATACTTGAGACTCTGATGATCAGTTTTTATTTGGAATCGTTGACCCAATAAATACGGATGCCAGAGATCCACAGCATGCAGAATAGCTAAAATTTACTTTTCATAAATGGATTGGCCCAAATGTCACTTAGAAAGTTGTTTGCTAGTGAAGGCCAAGGGCCTACCATCTTGCATGAGGACGGCTCCAATTCCTTTCCCGGAAGCATCACATTCCAATACAAATGTCGTTGTGAAGTCTAGGAGAGATAGGACAGGGGTCGAGCACATAGAATCTTTTAAGTCTTGGAAGGCATGATCCATAGCTGAAGTCCAAGTGAAGTAATTATTTTTAAGGAGGGAAGTGAGAGGAGTTGCAATCTTTCCATAATTTCGAACAAACTTCCTATAATAGCCCGTTAAACCCAGAAAACCACGCAATCTCTTAAGAGTTTTAGGGTGAGTCCAATCTTGCATGGATTCAATTTTATTAGGATCCACTCGGACACCATCCTTCCCGACAATATGACCTAGGTATTCCACTTCGGAGGCACCAAAGGCACATTTAGATTGTTTGAGGAAAAGTTGATGTTTAGAGAGTAGATGGACAACTTGATTCACATGGGAGAGATGGGATGTCAAAGTTTTACTATAGATGAGAATATCAACAAATAAAACTAAGACAAAATGACAGAGAAAAGGATGGAAGAATTCATAATGACCCTCGTGAATGCGAAATGCAGTCTAGGGAATGTATTCTTCTTTCATATGGATCTGGTGGTAGCCAGAACGTAGATCCAATTTTGTGACGTACTGAGCACCACCCAATTCATCTAAGAGTTCATCGATGACAGGAATGAAGAATTTGTCTTTGATTGTAAGTTTATTGAGGGCACGGAAATCAGGACACATGCCCCAATTACCTTCTTTCTTGAGTACCATGACCACAGGGGAAGAATAAGGAATAGTACTAGGACAGATAACACCGACTTCTAGTAATTCATGAACAATTTTCTCAATTTCATTCTTCTGGGCAAAGGGATGACAATAGGGCCAAACATTGGGAGGAAGACTACCTGGGATGAGAGGGATAGAATGATCATGGACACCACGGGAACGGGGAAGGTCTTGGGGAGTGGTAAAAACAACATGGTGGTGGGAGAGGATAGATTGGAGGTCGGGATGCACAGAAGGTGTCTCAAAAGCATGAATGGAGTGGAGTTAAGCTATAATTTCGGAATGACTTTTTTTAAGCAGATTTTCTATGCGATGGGAACTAATGATCTCACGGGAGCCTACAGTGATGCCTTGGAACTTATATTGTTGTCCCTTCTGTTGGAATTGCATGGTTAAGTCCTTAAAATCCATGAGAATGGGGCCTAGAGTGTGTAACCATTTGACACCAAGAACAATGTCACAACCACCCATGTCTATAACAAACATATGGGATTTCAGGTGATACTGACCAATTTGGAGTCGCACATTTTCACATCGTCCCCCACATTTCATGGAACGACCATTGACAATCATGATTTGAAAATTATTGATGGCACGGATGTAATAATTGACTTATTGCACAATGTGGTGATGAATAAAGTTATGGGTGCTAACATTGTCCACAAGAATGATGACTTTCTAATTTTTTATGTAACCAATTAATTTGAGAGTCTGAGGAGCAGAGAAGCCAGTGAGGGCATTAAGTGAAATCACTGGGTCAATGTCAGGTAGGTTAGAGGGTGGGGTGAGTTCAGAAGGAGGTAGTAGTTCCTCCACAGGTTGAACAACAACATCTTCTTCAGAAAGATCCTGAGTCACAGCCATAAAAAGATTTTGTTCCTTACACTTGCGCCCGGGAAAATATTTGTCATCACAATTATAACAAAGACCCATTGAGTTGACATTCATCCATTTCATCCCTGGTTAATTTATGTATCTTGAGAGGAGGTGTGGGAGGGGAAAAATTGGTGGGTTTAGGGCGAGGGTTAAAGGAGGGTTTGTGGATCTGGGAGGACACAATCTGTTGGGATTCCTTGGATCATTGAGTAGTTTCCAACCAAGTTTGTGGGCGTGCCATGAGGACATGGGCACGAATTTCATCGTTGAGGTCAATGATAAAGCATTCCCTAAAGAAAGCATCTGACATGCCCTCCATTATGAAAGCCAAGTGCTCAAATGCGGAAATAAAGTATTCCATTGTCCCAAACTTATTTAACTTGGTCAAACGGCCTAAATGGTGGGTGTCAGAGTCAAAGTGGTCATAAAGTTAGGCCACAAACTGTGTCCAAGTAAGATACCCTTGGCGTGCCTTTTTTCGCCATTACCACCATTGCCATCATTCTGGATCCAGATGTAGGACACCATAACGAAACTTGGCTAAATCATCAGTAATGCCATACAAAGAGAAATAATGTTCCATTTGAGTGACCCAGCATGTAGGATCTAATCCATCAAATTTGTTCACCTCAATTCTAGAAGGGCGTAGTTCTCAGGAAAAGTGGGTAGTATGAGGGCCTTGGTAATGGGAAGATTTATGGTCATCCTAATAAGATGGTTGCTCAAAAGAGGAAGGGTTCTGAGAACATCCCAAGAAGTGTTCTTTGAGGTCTTTGATGTAGGAACATTGTTCATGGAGGACTTTGATGTGGGAACATTGGTCCTTGAGGATATCAATAGTTGAATTGATGGAGCTAATGTTGGTAGTGAGATGCTTGATGGCATCCTTGTGCTGGTGGTTGTCAACAATCAAGGCATTGAGGTCTTGGGCTTGTGTGGTAGTCATTTGGACAAAGGAGCAGGCAAATGGTATAAGGGAAACAAAAGGGGTCTGGAGGGGTGGGTGGGACCATGGAGAAAAAAGGGTTTCAAATGATAGGTACCACTGCGATTAGGGCGAAAAGGGGGACCCAAATGGATAGGAGCCAAATAAGGGTTTTGGAGACGGATCGGGTCCACAAAAAAAATTGTGTTAAAAATGATAGGTATCACTGGAATCGGGGCGAAGAGAGGAACCCAGTGGGATAGGTCCCAAATAAGTGTGTCAATGGGACCACTATACTCTTTTTTCTCCTGCGGAGTTATACTCCAACCTGAATAATACTGCAGTGACGAAACGCCCAAATGCTTAACAGGAATAAATGTGTAGTAATTTCGCAACCAGAATGCAGAAAGCACAGTTGCGAGGCAATAGATATTGTATGTTCTATTTTTTGTTTCCGTCCCCAGGGGTAGGATATTCAGAATTTCTACAAACAAGGGTTTTCCTTGTCCTACAGTTCTCTGATATACATGTGGGGTCCAACAGTAGCAGTCGGCCCAATATCTTAGGGCACCAACTAAGGAGGCTAGACCGTGCCCTTACTCGTACTACCTGACTACCCAGATACTAGAGAGTATCTTCCCAAGTATTGTTCTCGGTGGCACTTTAACAGTCAGGCAGTCGATTAGTTTATCTATGGAGGGCTTCAGGAGATCTAAGTCAATCTATATACAAGTGTTTTCTTATGTGCTACCACTCGAAGGGGTACCAATAGCGGTTACAAGGGTCGCCAACAGATGTGCACTTAGGTACCAATTGGATTTCCTGCATGTATGACTCCCCGACCGCTGGTTTATGCGCATAACGACAGATCTTTGTAGCTTTAAGACATCGGAATACGTCTCTACCCTGAAAAAAAAAAATTAACCCACAATTTTATGTAGAGGAAGGTGCTCGGATACCACTTGTAGTATTCCAGATATAAAATACTATGCAGAAAATAACAAAAAAAAAATTAGCTAGAAATGACAGAGAAGCAATGATATAATCATAACAATACCAGAATAATACCAGAATAACACCAGAAAGAGCACTTTGATTAATGATTGCAATGTTCACTTGCCTCTTCAAGGGGACAACCTCCAGCAAAGCAGGGCTCTATTACAATAATATCCAAGACAAGATTTTTCATACCCTCTACTTCTATGTGTACTCTATCTATCCAAAAGAACAATCTAGAGGAAGATCCTTCTAGAAGCGAAAGCTTCTATTAGGTCTTATTACATTTGACTTATTCTTCCTTATTGCTAGGCCTTATTAATATTGGCATTTATTACATAGAATTATATTATTCTACCTATGTGAGAGGTTAGGGAGGTTAGGTCCCTAACACCAACCTACAGGAGACACTGATCCCCTCTTTTATTGGTAGGCACTGACCTACAAGGGACATTGATACCCTCTGTTGTTTCTTTCTTAACCAAGTCTTCTTTACGCTCACTAATCCTTTTTTTGCCCTGCCTTCACCAGATCTTCTTGCTTCTTCTTCTACTTCTGCCTAGAACACCAAATCTATTTGTTAGAACACTAGGTCTAATCTTCGCTAATATTTGATCGTCGCTCCTTGAATGATATTTAATCGTCACTCCTCAAATGATATGCATAGGAATATTACATTTTCACCCCCACACTCATTTGTTTCTCATAACCATCTTCTCCATTTATACTTTACCATAAGATTTACATGAAAAAGTCATGTTCATTTGAAAAGACACGAATTTTATTAATCAGCTTGATGCAACATACTCAGCTTATGTTGTGGATAGAGAGATTGAAGATTGTTTCTTACTCAACTAAGACACTAGAATGTTTCCCATAAATATTGCTCCTCCACTTATATTTTTTCTATCATCAACACTTCATATCCAATCTACATCTATATATGTTGTTAGAATAAAATATTCACCTCTTGAGTACCATAATTCAAAGTCCAAGGTTCCCTTTAGATATTTGAATATCGTCTTTATTGCTTTCACATGAGTTTCTTTTGGTGCAACTTGAAATCATGCAACCAATCCTACTGCTTGCATAATGTCTGGCCTTGATGTCGTCACATATAGTAGGATTACAATCATTAACATATACAATGTTTGATTTGTTTCTAATTTAGGAACATCGTCAGCAAGCACACGTGGAGAGACAACTCAACACCTTAGCGCACCTTTGAATCATTTCGGAATCTTAATCGTTGGCGTTTCCTGCAAATCTTTTTGAAATGATCGAAAACTGGAGAAGATCAAACACTTGGGAGCTGAATTATCATGAGTGATCTAGGAGTTTCACTCCTAGTCTTGAATGTAACAGAACTTAGGTAGTAGTTAGGTTTTTTTTTTCGAGAAGACGAGTAGTCGGAGGATACCCTAATAACTCTCCGAGATAAATAGAGATGTGGTATGCCCGAATGAGGCTTCTCTAGGTTAGCAAGAGATTGTTGTGATTTAGTTGTTGTTGACTTTTTAGTTCTTGTTTTATCATAGTTGTAGCCATTTTTATTTGAATGAATATAACAGAGGAAAATTGATCCAATGCATGGTGCTACTACTATTTGCAATTCCCTGTTATTTTGTTTTCATGAATGAATGAGTTATGTTGTTGAGTATATGAAACTGTGAGGTGTTTGGATAAGTTTCAATTATTTCTCTTTGTTGAGTTCATGCAAGGTGTGCATACAGTCCGCAAGGAGTGCGTTGAAAGAGTCTAGTTCGACTCAGAAGCTCAGAAGAGATAGCGTGAAACTTCCATTTGCAAGGAGTGCAAAGAGACTGTTGCAAGGTGTGCATAGTCGTCGCAAGAAACTAAGTCTTGCGTGAGAATCTGTTGCAAGGAGTGACAATGTCTGTTTCAACTCAAAATCTCAGAAGAGATAGCGTGAGCTTTCCATTTGCAAGGAGTTTGAAGGGACTGATCCAAGGCATGCACAGACGCCCGCAAGGAGTTGAGTATTGCGTAGGAATCTATTGCAAGGAGTACACAGATTCGAAGTCCGAATAAGTGTCGAGAACGGAACTGTGAAGCGCAAGGAGTGCGTAAAGAGATCTATTTTGAAGAAATCACTAAGTCTGGATTTCATCAAAGATTCTGAGTTCGCAAGGAGTGCGTTGGAACCAAGCTCGGGAGAGACAGCGACCAAGAATAAACAGGAAGGGAGAAATATGTTGAAAGTTGTGAAGTGACGGTTGAGATCCCTTCGAAAGGAATTGGGACCACGAATACTCGTTAGATCTCAAAAAGGCGCGGGGAGGTTACACCTCGAAATCCTTTGGACTTCGCATGTTCATAATTTTTCATTTGTGAGGGAAGAAAATCTTCTGAAGTTATGGAACCCGAATTCCATCTAGACCGTAGATCTGTTCAGAGCAAGTGAGATCGTCTGAGGTCATCGGATCTGGGAAAAGTTATGCAGTTGATAGTTGTGGGTTCTTTCGGGGATTCACGGATCGAATGATTCAGAGTATAGAGGAGTGAAGAGTCCTGAAACTCGAAGTCGTGAAGCGCAAAAATATTGCCACCATTGGTTATCAAAGGGGGCGTGAACCGTAGATCTGGTTCTAAGTAACTTCGTCGGTTCGGAGTTTGTGTAGAAAGAGACCAGCTGCACGCAAGGCAGCTGAAACCCAGAGTCGCGAAGCACTAGGAGGCTTAGCTCCAGACCATAGTCTGATCTCGTGTGAAGGAGGGGGACGAGCAGAAAGGAGCTAGTGCCCAGAAACTCGAAGTTTGTAAAAGCGCTAAGGGGCCCGCGGGTTCCATAGGACCTGCGGATAAAGAGAAAAAGGGACTTGTGTAAAGCGTTCCAGGGCCATTAAAGGTTTGAAATAGATAATCCAACTCAAGAGATTAAGATCCTTGACCGGGAGGTCGCAGACTCTTTAGGAGAGAAGGGGGGCTCTGCATCAAGTGGTATCAGAGCTGAATTTGTTTGCTTACAAATAGCATGCAAAGGAGAAAGGAGACAAAGGAGATAGTCTAATACCCTCAAGTGGTATCAGAGACTGAAATTGTTTCAGGTAGAAAAAGAGAGCTCGAAGTTGTACTCTGTGAGTGAGGAATAGTCAGCACAATGCCACCAAGGAGACATGTGGATCCACCTTAAGTCAATCGCGTTGTAGAAAGAGAAATGAGAGAGCTTTGTGCAAGATTAGAGGCGATTGAGGCAGCACAGAGGAGAGCACCTGATGTTGGGGATATCAATGAGGCAGAAAGTTGAGAAATAGAAGTTGAATAAATTGTAGGGGAAAATGTTGCCAAAGAATGCTTACTGAGAGTAGTTGTTAAATTGGGAGGTAGAGCCAAGGTAGACATCCCAATTTATGAAGGCAATTTGGATGTTGAAGATTTGTTGGATTGGATAAGATCCATGGACAAATATTTCGACTATGAAAATGTTGATGAGGAGAAGAAGGTGAAACATGTTGTCACTAGGTTGAAAGAACGTGCAACACTGTGGTGGGATGAACTGCAGGCTGAGAGGAGAATCAAAGGCAAACAAAAATCAAAGAATTGGGACAGGATGGTAGCCAAGTTGAAGGCTAAATTCATGCCCAAATATTATCAGATAAGTCTATTCAAGAAGTTGCAGAACCTGAGGCAGAAGGGTATGACAGTGAAAGAATACATGGAGGAATTCTACAAGATGAATATCAGGACTGGACAATGAGAGAAGGATGAGGAAAACGTTTCCAGGTATATAAATGGCCTGAGATATAAAATCCAGGATGAGATTAGAATGATGTCAGTGAGGACAATAGAGGATTCTTATCAGATTTCTCTGAAGGCAGAGGAAACGTTGGCCAGGAAACAGAGTCAACGAAACAGAGGCAGAAGCCCAAGCAAAGGCAAGGGAGTTGTCCATGATAAGACATAGAAATCCAAAGGCGAGACTGAGAAACCACACAGTCACTCAGAAAGAGGAGGAAGTTCCCGAGGAAGACAAGGTGGTGGAAGAAGTTCTTCTAGAGGAAGAGGAAGAAGCAAAGGAGAAGTAGGGTGTTATTCATGTGGAAAGACAAGACACGTGTCTTGGGAATGTCCCGAGAGAAAGAAAGAAGGAGGTGAAGCTCACATTTCAAAAGCACAGAAAATGAATGTTGAAGCAGAAGGTGCAGAGGATGGAACATCCCTGATGTTGCAGAAGGTTCTCTTAACACCAGAGCCAGAAATTGAAAAGTCAATGCAGAGGAACAGTCTATTCAGGACAACTTGCAAGACTAAAGACAGGTATGTGTTAAGCCCTAAATAGTGGCTCATTACCCATTAATTGGTGCATATTACATTAGTAATGTTATTTTATTTATGTCGGCTTTAATCCATTAGTTGTACTTATACCTCCTAGTCTCCTATATATACCAAGGAGACATTTTCATTTGGAATCATCTTGTAATTGAACATTTATGTGGGCATTAGGAGGTTTCCCCCTCGAAGACGCTTATTATCTGAATTTCTCTCTTTTCCAAGGCGTTGAGTACTTATTCTGAGGTTTTTCTATGCTATATTGATATTTGGTTCCTAACATATGGTATCATAGCTCAAGGTCTTGGGGTTTCGCTGCTACATCTGAGACACCTTGGAATTTTCGCTATAAATTTTTTTTCTACAACGATTTAGAAGGAACGGCTTGGAGGATATTTAGTAGACGGATCAAGGTATGTTGGGTTAAAATTTCATCTCATGATGCCTTATACTTTCGAAGATACAACCTTTCTAAGATAGGGTTCTGGAATCATCATGAATTGAGTCATTGCGGAATTTTCACTATACAAGTTTTTCTGTAACGTTCCAGACCCTGAACTCCGAAGGCTATTCACATAAATTAGTAAGGTATATGTGGTAACAGTTTCATCTTCTGGGTCATCTTAAATTTGTAGATACACCCTGTGGAATATAGGGTATCTGACTAGTCCTATTGACTAGTCTCGAGCAGGTGTTCCGGGTAAAACAATCACAACTTCTTCCTAGAGTATCCAAATTGAGTGAGACCGGTTGCATTGGATAGTGGACACACCGCGGTAATTATGGTACTATTTTCAGAATTTTATATCAATTATTTTGTGCAGGACACACTATACAAGTGACATCTCCTGGAAAGGAAAACAATCAGCAAGTTGTGGGGAAGTTACTGTAAATTCCACTTGGCACATCCAATTTTGATCAAACCTGTGGCATTGCAGAGAAGAAATATCAGAGACTTACAAAAAATGAAATTCCATACTCAGAAGGGTCGAATTTTTGGAGATATAATAAAAGGAAGATTGTCTAGCAGAACCACCTCAAAATCAAGGTTTAAAGTGATACTTGGCCAACATGCCACCAAAAAAGGGAACTTCTACACCAAATAAGCCTCTAGACAATCCTACGTAGACTCTTGATGAAAGTGAAGAAATGTGTAGGGACATAAATGATTTACAAAAGAAGACAGTAACAAAAGATGAACTACAAGAGATGGAAGCTAAGTTGGAGGCAATAAATACTAAGATGGATGGTTTAAAATAGGAGATCATGGAAGGATTGAAAAATTTTGTAATAGAGAGGACACCTGAAAGTGAATGTATCCCATGAAATTCATGATGAGGACAAAAGGAAGGTGAATCAAGAATGGATAAACTCCAACTTTGGGTTGAAGACCAACCACGTTCCTAAGATTGATATGCGGAAGTTTGATGGCAAGGACCCTATCACATGGATACTTCATATGGAGCAATTCTTTGATCTACATAATGTGCCACATACACAAAAGGTATGAATTTATTTTTTTTATTTAGAACCCAATCAATTTGTATGGTATCAATGGATTTGTTCTCACAAATC